>PVKN010028915.1:0-13114 GCA_004027915.1 Capromys pilorides
AGGTCTTGCTTTAACTTGCCCTTAACCACCCAGCAGAAAAATTTAAATATGATGCATAAAACGTAAGCATAATTTAGTACGCTGAGCTGTAAAAGGTTCAAATCAATAGCTTCCAATGTTGCCGGTTTCACCAGTAACCCCCTGCAATTATGGAACATTTGACTACGTATACAACTACCTTCTCTTAGGTCAAAGAGAAGAAATCTATTGTACCAATAACCACTAGAAAATTTATCATGTGTACGCCCTGTGCCCTGTATAACTACAATGAAAACAATAATATGCATTGCATCAATTACTGGGAATGTACTACTAATGGGTTTTGAAACTGTCACATTGTAATTTCTTATTAAAAGTAATTAATAAAAAAAAAAAATAGGGGGTGGGACGCTTGCCAGGTAGCTTAGTTGGTTAAAGCACGTGATTCAGAAAAGTCTCTCAGGAGCCGGGGACTCCGGTTCGATCCCCTCGCCCATATGAACCATGAGACCTTCTCTTACTGTAGCCTCAGCCAGCCGGGGAAAAACAAAGGGGGTGGTGGGGGGGGATGATAGTTCCTATTTATTTATTTCGTATTTGGAATTGAACTCAAGATCAGTGCACCACTTTCCCGATCGATTGATTGAAATAAAGTCTCACCAAGTCCCTAAGTCACAATGGGCTCTAATTTCCCCTTTGCCTCAGTCTCCCAGAATGCTAGGATTACTGGCGTGTGCCACCACATCTGACTGAAAAAAGGAGATAGTGTACTTTCGAAAATTCGTGATATATGTGGCCTTTAAATATTTTACTTTTAAATATTTTGCTATTCTTGCTCTTTTGACAATTTAAATGGTTTTTATATGAGAAGCTGAGTTTCAGATTTCTTGGTTTTCTGTTTCACATGATTCTTATTCAAAAATATCCAAATGGCGTTTTCACAGATAAAAAATCTTGCCACTGTTGATGGCGAGGTATCGACAGCATCTGTGGGAAATGTTTTAATAAAAGTACTGTTAATGGCCACATATATTAGCCAAGCTTTCTGAACGTAGGGCCCGGAGCTTAGACTGACCGGCTCTGGCAGGACGGCGGGTGGACGTCGGACCGGGCGATCGCCTAAGTCACGCGGGACAGTGGGGGAATGGACAGCTGTGTGTTGTCCCCTATAACTCCTTCTTGGAGAAAATGGCTCTTGAATTTATAAATAGAAAAAATTCTAATAGATTAAGAGAACAAAGCACCGCCTTTCTCTTGGGAGCGCCTGTCGCTGTCTGCACGCGGCTGGGGCAGCGACGCGGGCAGGGGACCCGGGAGGGAGCAGCTGCCGCGGCCGCAGGGGCGCAAAGCAGACGGGGGAGCTCGCTAGAAGGCACCGAGCTGCACGAAGAAACGGCGAGCTGGGTCTGGGGCGCTGGGGGGGCGCCCGCGCGCGGGTCGGCGAGGCCCCGCGAGCGCCCCCGAGCGGAGGGACGGCGGCGCGCGGTGGGCGGCTGCGGGCGGCGGCTGCGCGTGGCCGGAACCCCGCGCGGCTGCGGGCACGCCGGGCCAGGCACCTCGTTTGCTTCCTGCAGGTCCCGCACCCTCCGCTCGGCTGGGGCGGCCGAGAGGCCCTGGGAACGACGCTGCGGTGATGGAGGGAGGCAGGGCTGCGGCAGGCGGGGCGCGGGTGGGGCGGCCCGGGCACAAGGGACTCCCGGGACCTCAGGGACTGCGGGAATCCTGGGACAGAAGGGAGCGAGGCTCGGTGTCCGGAGACGCCGGGGGAAGAGCCGCACGGAGAGCAGCCACGGGCGACAGCCACGAGACCTGGCCAGGGACCATCCGGCCTTTGCTGCCCGGGTCGCTGAACTCCGTCCTGCGCGGCTTCGCCCTCCGGGCTCGTGGGGTTCATGGGTCCTGGTTTCTTCAGCTTTATTCTCTTTGCCTACGAACTGGCCTGTCCTGATCTGTACTTTGGAAAAGAATGTCGCCTACGGGTTTGTAAGCATGACCCGGAGGAGTCTCGGCACAACAGAACCGTGGCAGGGAACACTAGTCCTGTGCGCAGCGTCCCTGCAGCAGGGAGAGCCCCGGGACAGGACCAAGCTGGACGGCCTAGCGCCGCGGTCCCCGTCGTCTTAACTTCATTGCTTGGTTCTTGCTGCGTGGGCCATCACACGGTCACACCGCCTTCAGACCTAAAAAGAAAAATTGAACTGAGTCAGGGAGATAGTGCAGCTCGTAAGTACCCGCCTGGCAAGCACAAGGTTCCAAGTTCGATCTCCGGTAAAAATAAATTAAATAATTAAAATAAAATAAAATTGAATTAAGTAGGCTTTTTTTCATCCTAGTGACAGAGGACAAAGAACTTTGTTAATATCAAAAGTGGTTTGTTACATGGCGTGTTAAAGTACACTCAACTTTTAGTCTACCATGCTGCCCACACTTCTGTGTCCGCCAGGTCACCTGGCCTTTTACGAGATCAGTGGACATTAACATTCTGGCTGCTGACTCCAAGACACGGCCGGCCCAGAACCAGAGCAAGCGCAGCTGTGCACCTCCCCGTGAAGCCACTGACGTCATTAAAGAATTTCCTGATGCAAGACAGGAAAGTGTTCATGAAACTGAAAATGTTAAATGAGAAAAACATGGAGCATGACGTCAAAATTTGTGTGTGTGTGTGTGTGTGTGTGTGTGTGTGAAAAGGACTGCAAAGAAACTGAAATTGTAAAGCAGTTTCTTGTTCTGTGCCTAAAGACTATGGGCAATACTTATTTTCTTTGAAATTTTTAAATTTTCTTTCCTCTATGTGTTTTTTTTTACGTTTTTACAAAGGAACTTGTAATATTTTCAAGATAGATTATAACGTCTATTTGGTACAAGGTCTCACTCTGCAGGTTGGAGGTGGGGCCAGCACAGCATGTGGTGCCAGGGACTGAACCCAATCCTGGCACTTGCCAGGCACGCGTAGACCACTGAGCTATCTCCGCAGCCCCCTCGATTATAAAATCTAATCTTTAGGAAAATTTCTTTGCACTCAGTAAGGCACAAAGTGGGAGCAGTATGTGATGTGAAGCAGTTCCAGAAGGTTGAAATAGAAGTGCTCCATTTGCCAGAGCAGGCCGCTCTCCCACTCACCCTGAACTGAGGGTCCCTGTGCTTGGAACACACTTGTGATGAACAGAGTTTGCCTCAGGGACCTCATCAGCACCATATGTCAGTGTCCCCTGGAGCACAGCCCTGAGGACATGGGAG
This sequence comes from Capromys pilorides, assembly GCA_004027915.1. Lineage (NCBI taxonomy): Eukaryota > Metazoa > Chordata > Mammalia > Rodentia > Capromyidae > Capromys > Capromys pilorides. The sequence goes on from PVKN010028915.1 coordinate 3,217, forward strand.
CACGGGAGAAGCAAGGGCACTTCACAGGCAAGGAATGCTGCATGGTGTCCCTTGCAACCTGCTGCCTCTCAATTGATTCAGACCTACGGAGGGGACCATTAAGAGGCTAAGGCTGATGAATAATAAATAGCGTATTTACACAGCCTTTGCTATCACTAAAGACCTTAAAGTGCTTTATAAACAAATGGATAAATTACACATTGAGGACACACCTTCTGTCACTGAAATGCACCCCGTTCTGCGGGAGAGGAGTGGCAGTCACTGAGTGGCATCAAGTTCAAATAGGCAGGAAATCTGAGGTTCCCCTCAAGGTATTCTTACCAGAAGAATGCAGATGAGAAGCAACCAGCGGCCAGGCAGTTAAGGGGAAAAGCAGAGGCAGTCATCCCTGAGCAAGTCGGCAGGGGAAGAAGGAAGCCATGTTCTATAAGAACCCACCCCACCTTCTCTGCCCTCAACACAGAGCCATATCTACAGGGCTAAGGAGTGGCTCAGAGGTACAGTGCCTGCCCAGCATGCACAAGGTCCTGGGTTCAGGGCTCAGCACTACACACAAAGAAAAGTGGTCTCCTATTAGCCTTCTGATAATCACTAATTATTTTAAAAGCAGCCCAGCTTGCACAAACGAGGACAGTAATCATAAAACAGGCTTTAGTCATAGAAAAGGAATTAAGTAAGATAAAATAGGAACATTGTCTGAGGCAGGTGGCCACAGGACGGTAGTGCCTCTTCACTTTACCTGTGACAAGTTCTCACATGCTCTCAGATTTTGAGTGTAACAGTTCATACATTATGTCAAACTGAATTTAGGTGTTTAACTAAGTGACTCAGCAGGGACCCAGGATCCTCACTTTGTAAACATCCTAGCCTCTGCAAGAGGAGGGCAGGGAGATGCTGGGAGCCCGCTAGCAATACAGGCCTCTGTTTGCTGTCTTCTTCCCACTTGAAGTGTTGCCCCTGTGCCATGCGCCACCCTGCCTTGGAGCCAGATGATTACACACTAAAACCTCCGCAAACTGCAAGCTAAGTTATCTTTTCCTTCCTTAATTTTAGCTGTTGGGTATTTTGTCTCAGCAACAAGAGAAAAGCAACCAGGACATGGTGCAAACATGCAATTTTCTTTTTCAAAGCATCAGTGAAAATAAATGAGGAAAATCCCTAGTGGCATTGAGCTCCTGAGGTTGCTAGATCCTGTATATATTTATTTTTCTCTATTGGACTAGAAGAAGGAGCATCTGGCAGAGCAATGCTTGTTGGCCTATGGAAATCTGGGGAGGATGTTTTAGAAAACAAAAATGTTTGTGTCGTCACAGATTTTCTGATGCACACATACACACACACACACACACACACACACACACACACACATACACACACACACACACACAGAAAGAGAAATCATACTGTAGCAGAAAATATGGACCCCAGCCAGTCTGTTAGCTGCTTAGCTAACAGTTACTGTTACAAGTTCCTGTTACTTCTGTCTCTTAGAAACAGCTGGTCACTGTGATATGTAGCTGGTCACTATGATGCATGTTGTAAGAACCAACCAAAGACAGCTGAGTACTCTGCTCTGTACTTCCTCTTTCAACTCTATGAAAACTTCCCTCTCTGGGCCTTCAGGGCCTGATGTTTTGGGCACGATTCTAATCAGTGCCTGTCAGTGTAAAGTAAATCTGCCTCCAAATGGCATCACTTTGGTGTTTCTGCTTACCATTGCATCTGGTACACTGACTGGAAAGACCACCCTGCTGACCTCTTTGGTCACTGGTCATGGCCCTCACAAACAGAGCAAGGACCTATTCCAAGTCCTGATGAAAAGGAACATATTCAGGATTTCTCAAGTTTTCTTGGAGATCTGTAGGAGAACTATTGGCTTCCCACTGAGTGATTCCATTCAGACCCAAAAGGGAGGAAAACAATGTCTGCCTGGTTCTGGTAAGACCCCTGGAGGCCCCGGTTTGTTTGTCAGTCATTCTAAGCTTCAGTTGAGAAGAGATTGATTTCCTCTCCTTAGTCAAGACCACTCTTGAGGGAAAGGGGCTGGAATGTGTAACTTCTGAGTGCTTATTGAATGAATGTCTGAGTTAATGGCACAAACAGTGTAAGCGATAGGTTGCTCTGTCTATGCACCAATATTGAGAAGCACTGTGTGTGGCAACTGATTGGGCCCTCACCTGCAGTTCAATGGCAATTGACATATGGCATAACAGAGGCCTTGCCCCTTCCTTAGCTAAGTGGTACCTAAGTCCTCGCAGGGGATGTGGCCAGGTGGGCATCTGAATAGCCTCTCTCTGAGTGGTACCCACTATTGTACCACTGTTTAAGGGCACAGAACACACATGTAGGAAGTCAGAGAGGAGAATTAATTAGTCAGATCCCTTACTGCAGGAAAAAGGGCTTTGCTGAGACTATAGATTTAAAAATGAAAACAAACTGCACAAAGAAAAAGCTCCTATCTAGAGTATTCATTGCAGAAAAAGCACCTGATATCTATAAGAAAAGCTGGTCTGATAGATAGCCATACCCTCTGGCAGAAGATCAATATGTAAATTGTAAGCACTATGGACACTAAAATCTAAATGTCCATTCAGAAAAAATAAGTGATAGGTCTCTGCCCACTCAACCGTCCACCAGGTCATTGTGGTGGCAAGTCAGTGTGGTGTGGGGCTCACAGAACCAACCACAAGCTTCTCCTAGACTGACTTCCATCTTCCTCCTCTGTGTCAACCATAAACTTCCTCCTTGATTTTCAGGCACATCAAGCCTTCCTCAATCAGCACCTGTTACAATATCCTACTGTCCAACAAGCTCCACCCCCAACCCAGCCTGACACATTCTTCGCCAGCTTGCCTTTCCCTGAAGGACCTCGCTTCTCTTTGTTGGCCCTCCCATGCCAAGAGATCAAGGAATTCTTTACTTCTCTCCCACTTGTCTTTCTCACCAGAGGAAGGAACCTTACAATAAGGACAAAATTACAAAATTATCTCTATATGGCTTACCCTGGGCCATTGGTCTAGTTATACCTGTAGACATCCCTGCACGTATATAACTCAGGTTCGTTATTAATTACCTCTAGGGCTCCTAAAGTTTCCAAAATCCAGCCTTAGATCTATCCGTACAGAGTTATAAGACCTCATACAGATGACTATTGGAGCTTATATGGACTAGACAGCTTCTCTGAAATGCACTTTAAAGAAACACCCTGTTCTGATCACTCCAGCTGACCAGTCTGCACTAAAGCTTGGGGACAGGACTGATGTGTTATGCCTTTCCAGGCTGCTTAGCCAGTCTTTGTTTTCATGTCAGCTTCCAAATGTATTTTATATTGTATTGCGTTTTTACCTTAGCTCTATGGATGATTTCCCCCAGAGAATAGAAAATAATCAATAATGCCCTTCCAAATGATAAAGATTTGACAGTTGACCAAGGCATATTGGACATTCTCCTAGATCAGATTAACTGCTTCACTTCCTTGTCAGAGTCAACTTAGGGAAAAACCCTATAAAAAGGGAAACAAACCACAGACTTATGATCAGAAAATTTTCAGTCTTGGGAATGTTAGCTAGGTCCCACCATGGGGCCACTGAATGTGACTGCTTCTAATTGGGCTTTGTCTCAAAAGATCACGTGCAACATGCCCAGCAAAGATTTTCCAGGGAAACTAAAAGAGGGGGAAAATATAACAGAAAATGCACCCCCCCCCAGTCAGTCTGTTAGCTGCCCAGGTAACAGTTCCTATTACAAGTTCCTGTTAACTTCTGTCTCTTAGAAACAGCTGGTCACTGTGATACATAGCTGGTTACTATGATGCATATTGTAAGAACCAGACAAACACAGCCAAGTGCTCTGCCTTTGTACTTCCTTTCAACTCTATAACAGCCTGCCTCTCTGGGCCTTCAGGGCCTGCTATTTTGGGAATGATCCTAATCAGTGTCTGTCAATGTAAAGTAAACCTGCCTCCAGATTCTGAGTGTCATTTGGTGTTTCTGCTTGCCACTGCATAGAGTGAATGCTTTTGCCTCCTCTGGATGTCACGTAGGACAGTTTCCAAACTCCCAGACTTTATAGAAAATGAGGTGGGATACACTTCAACATATCCAAATAGCAGAAATGATAGAAGTAGGCTGTAGTGGCACAGTGTCTGCTGGAAAACACAAGGTCCTGAGTTTTATTTCTGGTATGAAAAGAAGAGAAGAGAAAGGAGAGGAGAGGAGAGGAGAGGAGAGGAGAGGAGAGGAGAGGAAAGAATAGAAGGGAATCAAGATAAAAACCTTCTAGAAACAATCATGAAAGTTCTCTATTTCAAAGGACTGTCCAGAGGAAGTTCTCAAAGAAAAAGAGCACATATTATAATTTTCTTCAGGGTCACTAAATATACCATCATCCATATTAGTAGTTGAAGGGGAAGTTAATCTAAAGGCAATTCTCTGACCAAAATAAGAGTAAAGCTGTTCTGACTATCACTGCCAATAATAGCTACTCCTAAATATTACTACTACATATGGAACAGTATCTGGACCAGCCTGGTACATGTCTAGGCTCTTGTAAGTTTTTCATATAATCCTATGATCTACATGTGATCTACAGAGCAATAGCGTTGCCACCCCTATGGAAGCCTGTCAGAAAGGTGAACTAATAGGCTAGGAATGCAGTCCAGTGGCATAGTGCTTGTGTAGCATGTGTGAAGCTCTAGGTTCAATCCCCAACACTACAAGAAAGAAAGAAAGAAAGAAAGAAAGAAAGAAAGAAAGAAAGAAAGAAAGAAAGAAAGAAAGAAAAAAAGAAAGAAGGAAAGAAAGAAAGATGCAATCCTTGCTGACGATGAGAATATCTGAATTTAACTGATTCTTGTTCTGTTTGTTGAAATAAGCAGGGTCTCATAATATAGTTAAGGCTGATGCTGGACTTTGTTCTGAGGCCCAAACTGGCCTTGAACTTGAAATCCTCCTACCTCATCTCCCAAGTGTTGGGATTACAGGCATATACCACCACATTCAGCTTGAATTTAACTTCTCTATGCAGTGATCCATCCACACAGTGCAGTGTGAGAAAGCACCCGCATGCAGAGCTCAGAAAGTAGCCCCAGAGCACTTTTCTGAATTCCTCTCAGGTGATCCTTGCAATAGCTTTGCAATGTGTAGTTTTCAGTAACCAAGAGGGCACAGTGTTAGTCAAGGATCCCACAGAAAGATTCAGAACTGGAACCAAAGCTCAGTACACACACACACACACACACACACACACACACACACACACACACACACAAATGCATGGAAGATTAAACCCAGAGCCTCCACACTATATCTCCAGCATTTCTTTAACCTTTTCTTCTTTAAAAGAGTCACTAAATTGCCCAGAATGGGCTCAGATTTCGATCCTTCTGCCTCAGCTTCCCCAGTGCTAGGATTACAGGCATGAGCCACTACACCTGGCTCTGACTCTCTTTCTTACAACTGTATAGTTGTCCTAACCTGCTTCCCCTTTATTCCAGCCAGAGGCACATACAGCAAGGGGTGGATTGAAGACCTCAGGTAACACCCACAGCACAGCAACTCCAGGAGGGGCTGTCATTGTCACCAGCCAGGTCTTAGACAATGGATGTCAGCAAGGAGAGTCAAGGCTCCCTTCCTAAAGCCACAGCTTCTTTCTCAGCCCTAAGTCACTCTGTCCCTCCAAATCCATTTGTAGTCAAATGTATACCTATTATTCACCCTCAGCAAGACTTGCTGGGACTGCCTCTGCTAACTCCTTCATATCTGAACAGCAGGCAGCTCCAGATGCCCTGAGGAAGGGCAGCAGATAGGAAGGCTCAGGGGGACTTCTGAGAGCTGTGAATTTCTCACCGAAGGTCCTAGACCAGGTATTTTAATAAGCAAGGACATCTGGGATCAGGTCAGGGGATCACAGCACAAAACTAGAAAAGCTTTGCCTTTTCTTCAGACCGTGGTATCTACTTATTTATTCTTCAGTTTTCTCCCAAACTACATAATTGACAAAACTTTTTGGTCCTCAAAGAATAAAATGAAATAAAATTCCACCCTGGATGCCTAATCTTTCCACTTTTCTACTTCAGTTAGCCATAATCTCCACTGGGGACTTAAATTTGGGCCCAAAGTCACTGGTGGAAACCCTAGCACTAGCGTTCTTAGAGATTTGGGGTGCAGGGCGACCTCTCCTGGCCCCTTGTAGTCATGCCATTTGGGCAACAGCTTCTCTCTCTAAGATAGCATCCCGCTGCACAGGAGGCACCAGATAGGAAGCCATCCACTTTGTACCAGGGAAGCCAGCAATGAGGGCATTTGAAGAGCACCTCCAGGAGTGGCAAAGCGACTCCAGCGGGAGAGGGAGACCTCGGAGAGGGAAGGGAGAAGTGAGCATTCCGGGTCTCACCAAGAAGAGCAAGTGATGCTCTGAGCTGCATCTCACTAACCCAGGCCCTGCTTCTTCTCTTTACAAATCTCTCCTGAAGTTCATTTTGTAGACACCAGTGGAAAAGAAGGTCTTTGGGGCATTCCAACCCTCATCCTCTTTTTTTTTTTTTAATTTTAAGGAAATAATTCCTCTACCTTGCCAGAAATCCCTGCAGAAATGACTCCCTGGATTTCTCCCCCAAATGCCTTTTTAATACCCAGAGATTAGTACTTGAGGGACATCCAGGAGCCAAGTCTCCTGGCATAGATCACTAGCAACTTGAAAGGAGACCCATTCCTGCTCTGAGGATTTAGAAAATACCCAGCAAATAAAAAACTATTACATCACAACATGTACATTTTTCAACAATTAGAACTAGGATTATGTTTTGGAGTTGCTAGATTAAAAAGTGTCTCCTTCAATATTTCAACTTCTTCTAAAGAAGAAGTGAGGGAAGCAGTCACTGGGAAGTCAGTGTCCTCATTGCTGACTCGACCAAGCCAGTATCTTGTGCTAATTCTAAATCCTTCCAAGACCCTGTACAAAGTGCAAACCCACACAGGCACACACAAAAGACCTGCAGAAACATGAACTGATACCATGCCAGAAACGGGTGAACTTTGTGAAACTGGATACCTACTTCAGAGGCAATGAGAGTTAACGAAAACTCTAAGCACATGGAGACAATAGAGCATGAAATTTTGGTAAGGTTCATGCACTTGGGAGTATTTCCAGTCATGGCCAACACAGTTAATTTATCTAGGTGGCACAGAGACATAGTAGCTTCACTTGCTGACTGCTTCTTGGAAACATCCACATGAACTTTAATTAAATTAGACATTTTGTGTATATTTTCCAGCAGTGTTTCCTAAGTATCGGTCATGGTAGTGATACCAAAGTGGTGATGCATTTGTAAGAGTCATTTGATCAAGGTTTGAGACCCGCCGGAAAGGAATTTCCATACAGATCAGAAGATCCTTACAGTGACCTAAAGCAAATAAGTGGAGGAAACCATTCCCTTGAAAATGGGCTGCAGAATCCCAATTCCATTGGATGATGATGAGCACACTCACACCTCAGCAGGTGCCAAGAGAGAAGAGTTGAAGGTACATTGACAACAGACAGGGCAATAAATACATTCCTCTGCTCCATGCAAGGGCCTGAGGAGCTGGGCTGGGTTTGTTCCAACACCTGACTGACCCCAACTGTGCCTGTGTGGATGAACCTAGGCATCAAGTGTGCCTTGCATCCCCACAGCTCTCACCCTGTACGTACACTATAGCCTCATGTTCTCCTGGTTTCCCCCTTGGGGCTTAGGAACCACTAGGACTTACAAAACTTCTCATCTTTCCCCAGATAGCACTCCCTAACCTACTATCTTTCCTTAGACGAGATACCATTAGAGTTGTGTATCTCTCAGTCTCCACAGTGGCCACTATGCTGCTTCTTAGACAACCTGAAAGGACTTGCTGCAGGCAGTAGACCTCTCCCTCCTGAGTGGCTGATTCAGGCAGTGAATTACAGAGTTCAGAGAAGAGCCCCTCAGCCTGCCAGAGCACACAGTGGGGGCTTCTGGACCTTGCTACACCAGAATGGGGTTAGGAGGACTCTATGGTATTATGTGACTGTTGGTCTCTTTGTCCCACATGAAAACTACACAGACCAGTTAGATCAAATGTCTTCTGCAACCTCTACCATATTAGAACTCTTTCAATTATCAGTCATGGAAATTTACATACCTCATGTATCTGAAAAATCAAGGAGAGCAAACTCTGTCTTCAAGTATAGCTGGATCCAAGAACTTGAATGAAATCATTAGACTTCTGGGTTGGTTTCTTTCCCCCTCTCTCCTCAGGCTTAAGTCATATCACCAATATGACCAAGGATGGAACATTATGATGAGCCACTCCTCCGGAACTGCATGATTTATAATAGATAAGAAGTGGTTCACCAAACACACTGGGAATGCTAGATTTCTCCCCTCTGCTCTGCCCTCAAATAATTATTTTGCCATAAATACTGGTTTTTCAAATCAAGATTTTAAAGTGTCTGAGACAGGATTGTATTCACTCAACTACCATGTCCACTGATTCTCAGTCTCTTAAGGAAAATGCACTCTACAGACTTGTACACTATGTGTAGAGAGAGCGCCACCTCCTGTAGGGACCCCAAAGATATTTGGCAGGTTTTCAGCACTGTTTTATATAGTGTGTCTCTATTCCCCTCCTAAAGGCCTGTTGGTCATTTTCATGCTGTTTCTTGGGAGACAGAACATTTGCGGCAGTCACACAGGAATTCCACCATTGCTGGGCTAGACCACAGCCCACTTTTGGGCTGTGGGTCCCTTAAAGAGGTGTAGCATGAGATGTTCACACCCTTTGCAGCCTGTGGCTCTACAGTTCCAGCTCTATGGTTGTCGTTCACCATGCTATGTGTCATGTGGCCTTTGCCAGAAGAATTAAGATGCTGCCATTGATCTTTGGTTAGTAACTTTTGTTCAAATTGCACTAATGCCTTTAGAGCTGGGGAGGTAGTTTGTGTTACTCCCAGAGTGTGGGTCAGCTGACTTATCCTGTGGCTTCCTCTGAAGGAACTGGGGTGGGGGGAGGGGTTACATACCCTGATCAAGACGTGTTCACTCAAAAATAAAACAATTGTAGCTACTGGCTGCAGCTAGCTGTGTTTAGTTGTCTTATCCCAGGATGGTCTGCTGCCTTGTTCTTGCCTGCGACAAATGGCGAACACCACTCAGAAAGTAGCAAAGATCAAGCCCAGACCAGGGAAAGGGTTGCCTGGCTGTTTTATCCAAGCTCACAAGGAGCAAAGTGCAAAGCTGTGTTACAGAAGACCAGGCTTACAAAACTAACAGTTGAAACACCAAAAGGGACTCAGTGTGAATTCTCCCACAGAGCAAGTCCTCTCAGAGAAAGTGAGAGGGACAGGATCACGTGGTGAGAGTTAGAGCGATGAAGAGAAAGCAAGTCGGACTTATGAGAGTTTTTGTGATTGGTTGTGAAAGATCAGAAAAGTAAGATGGCCTGATTTATTGGGTAATTTAAAACAATAGGGTAGGACCGGGACTTCTTCTCGCCGAGCGGCGCACGCCGGGTCGGCCCCGCCGCACCGCCGCACCTGACTGGGACTTCTTCTCGCCGAGCGGCGCACATCAGGTCTGCCCTCCCACGCCACCGCGCCTGACCGGAACTTCTTCTCGCCCGTGGCGGACGCCGGGCTCCCCCCGCGCCGCCGCGCCTCGAACTCATTCACAGCTGACACTGATCCGGGGCGCTCTTTGCGCCTGTCCCATGCCACGCCTGTAGCCCACCCCCTGTTTGGTTTGACCAGCACACCTACCAGGTAAGGATCTCTGAAACTTTCTTTAATCTCCCTGCACAAGCCCACCTGAACTATAGTCTGGAACCTATCCACCAAACCCTCTGGCCTCGTGCCAGCCCAGTAAGGACCCTCAGCCTGCGTCCATCCT
>PVKN010028916.1:0-13130 GCA_004027915.1 Capromys pilorides
GGGCTCTGGTGCCCTCCAGGCCCTTTAGCGGAAGTCAGACCAGGTGTAGCCAGTCAGGTGAGTGACATATAAAGATGTGATGTCCGGGGTCGGTGAGGCCAGGACTATGCACAAAGTTGACATCCTGCACCTTATAGTTACCCCGGGGGTTGGATTCGAAGCTCGCGATTGCTCCTCCCCACTGTTGTGCACCCCACCTCCCAATGACAGCTGTTGCTCCTCCGCATCCCAATCCTTCTTTTCTCTTTGAGCCCCTGACACAGCACGCTGTGACTTGATCTTTCGTCCTCAGCACCTAGTGCACTGCATGTAGTAGGTGCTCATCAGTAGCTGCTGAGTGGAGGGATGGGTGGGTGAAAGGACACGAGTTGGATTGGGAGACTCAGATTCTTGTCTCTGCTTCACTGGCTGTGTGACCTAGGACAAACCACTTACCCGCTCTCGGCTCTATGTTCTACTCCCTGAAGCTGATAACAGACTAACAGAGCAGGTACCGGGACTTGGTATCCCCTTATGAACATGGTTTCCTTGGCCCTAAATCCTCAGGACACTTTTGTGGAGGACCTTCTGAGCAGCTCTCCTTGAAAGAAAAGCAGCTGTTACCATTTTGACGGAGCCTGACCCTATTCCCTTGTATTGAAATGTAAAGAGCTGGCTAGGATCTCTCACTATCCTTTCAATTGGCCTTAAGCAGTGTGTATTGGTCTAGCTGAGGTGCTGATGGTAATTTCTGAAGATGGCATGCGTGTTTCCCTGATAACAGGACAAAGAGCCAATGCTCCACGGTATCAGCTGGGATCGAGCTTCAAGATAGAGGCTATGACTTCATGGGGCGTGAAAGATTACATGTCAGAGCTGAAACACCAGAACCCCAAAATCTCAATTGGCCTTATTGTCTAGCCGAGGTGCTGGTGGTAAATTTTGAAGATGGCACTCGTGTTTCCCTGATAACAGGAGGAAGAGCCACTGCTCCACGGTGTCAGCTGGGATCGAGCCTCGAGATAGAGACTATGACTTCCTGTAGCTTGAAAGATTACACATCAGAGCTGAAGCACTTGACCCCCAAAATATTAGATGCTATCTTAATAGCATAATGCAAATTACTTCCTCTTAATATGGCAGAGGTGAATGCAGGCCTCCTAATTAGCCCAGCTCACAGCTCACCTTCTTCCCACAATTCCCTTCAGAGCTCACCTTCCCACAGTTCTCTTCAGAGCTCACCTTCCCACAATTCCCTTCAAAACTCACCTTGCCAAAATTCCCTTCAGTGCGCACCTTCTTCCCAAAATTCCCTTTCGCAAGCCACTCCCCCTTCTCCAATGAATGAAGCCCGAGTGCAGCCCTGGGTTGCCCTCTTGGTTCTAGAAGCTGTTTTTATGGTTGGACCTAGGGCCCCTTGGCTCCCCATTAATTGTATAAAAATACATTTTATTGTCTTTCTTATGGCCGTGGGTTGTGCTGGAAGTGGTAGATTGGAATTAATTTAGTGGAATTCCAATAACGGGTTATTAGGAACATAAGTTCAGACTTTTTGGACCGAGACGAAAACCAGGAAGGGACCCCGACACACTTTCCTTCACCTGACTGCATACAAGTGCAGGAGAACTTGCCGCATGCTGTGTGTGCCTCGCCTGCAAGAACGGCAGGGGCAGAGGCTCTGCCAGCCACCCACCGTGGCCGCACATCCGCCCCAGTGCCCGTCTATACCTCCCGCTCTGCCTTCTCTCCCACGCTTTCTGATGTCCATCAATCCAGGCCTTTCACCTCCTGTACTGAAGACTCGGCTTCTCTGCTCAGCCGCTCTTTCCTCAGCCAGCTCTCCGTACAGACCCTGCTCCTGCTCCCCGCAGAGGCGCCCCGCTGTGCACGCACCTCCTCTGCAGAGACCCGGGGTCCAGCTTCTCCCTCCAGCATGCGCAGCCTCCAAGTCCCACATTTACTGGAATGCCCCTCTCCTCCTGCCACACTGTGGCCTTCCACGGTGTCCCTGGGTCCATCAACACAGCCTCGGCCATCCCCTCCCCTCTCAATGCACATCTCATTCTATGACTTCGTCTCTTAAAGTCCTTCCCCCCTAGGTCTCCCTCTGTTCCACAGGTGCAACTCCACCCCCTTTCAGCGCTGCAGCCCTGTGTAGCTGGCCCCCCGGCCATCTCTCCGGCCTCAGTTTCCAGAGCCATCCACTCACAGTTCCGGTGCTCTGAGTGGACCTCCTGACGCTCCAGGAATTTGCTGTCCTCTTTCCCGTTCCCAGAGTCTGGCTCATACCTTTTGCCTCTTTGCCTCGTTGGCTTTTTTTTTTTTTTTTAATGATATCAGGGATCGAACTCAGTATTGCTTCATTGACTTTGACTTGAACTTCAGGGAGCTGTCTCATTTCTGGAAGTTTTTCCATCTCCAGTTCGCTGAAGATCCCCCTTCTGGGGGTCCATTTCATGCTACTTTTGCATGGTTCTACAACATCACCTTGTTCCATTTCATGTCACCAACAATGGCCACAGTGTGTGTCTGTGTCCACCATGCACAGCCTGTGGCTTACTCGAAGGGGCCAACGTGGTCTGCATTTGTGTCCTCAGAGTCTCGCACTGGGCCACACACAGGGCAGAGGCATCGAGCACTGTGATTAAGAACAGCGAGAAAAGCTCGGGCTTGTCACTCACAGGAGCCACATGACAGACACCCGTGGTTGTTGAACACCGGCGACACGGCCCACATGGGGATGCATGCTGTGAGGGCATGGCAGTCACTGAATTTCCAAAGCTGAGCATGCAAAGAACGTAAAATATTTCATTGGTGCCTATGAAGTGTTCATTATATATTGAAAAGATAATGTTTTGGATATATTGAATTGAATAAAATATTTCACTAAAATTGACCTATTTATTTGTGCAAATAGGGTTCTTAGAAAATGTGACATCACATGTGCATCTCACGGCGAACCTTTGTGGGTAAGCACTGCTCCTGGGCCTGGCCTCCAGACCCAGCCCCCGGGGTGGGTCGCTTGGATGTCTCTGTCTCCACAAATGTACGACCGCACAGGGATTCAGGTCCTCACCCAGGGTGGTGGCAAACAGGAAACGCGCTAACGCATGCTTTGCAGAGGATAGGCCCGCCACAAATATGAACTGTTATTATGATTAGTTACTCAATTAATATTTGTTGAATAAAGTGTTGGATTCCTGAATCCTAACCCCCTTCCTCCCACTCCATCCCTGCAGCAGCCGTTTCTCTGTCACTCAACATTTACTCAGCAAATATTTATTGAGAGCATAGAGTGAACCAGGCCCCGTGATTGACAACGCAGGCAAAGAGGCACATTTAATCAGTCAATTAATTAATTCCAGGAATCTTTGTTGTGCCAGGGGCTGCCTAGACTCTGGGGTACACACAGGCCAAACGCTGACTTCTGGCCTGCATTCTGGGCACCCAGGGGCGGGGGGGAGAATGCTGGCAAGGTCACAGCACTGTGGTGTGTGTCCTGGGACGGGACAGAAAGGTTGGGCAGAACCCAGGAGGGGTGAGGACTGGGCGCCAGGAGATGCCTCAGGAGGGACAAGCAGAGCACGCGGAGTGGTTGGCCAGGTAGGGGGCGGGGGCTGCTGGGAGACGAGAGACACTTCCTCTGTACTCCGTCAGACACAGAGCAGAGAGACAGACGCAGGGTCGCAGAATTTAAACCGAACACACAGCCACATCAATATCAGCCGGGCAGGCTGTTCGTTCCTAAGTGGACAAGCCCACTGCTTGACTGAATTTTTCACTCACCGTTAGGGTGTTAAACAGAAGCTAGGCAGCACAACCCGAGTCCCTGGAGAGGCAACACCCCTCCAGTTCTCCTCCCCTCGCCTCCCCTACCCCCACAGCCTGCAAGCCTGCCTCCTGGCCGGCTGGCCAGCCATTTAGTGCACAGCTGGTAAGTTAAAAGCAGTTCAGCGATAATTCCACCTCCGCACTGAAGACTTCCAAGGACTGTTAATGAATTTAAATGCAGGGGATTTTCTCTGATGCTTCATTGCATATGCTCCTCACATTAAGATGCTAATGAGGGATCTGTTGGACGGAGGTGCTGGAGCTGGACCAGGAGACCGCGGCCTGGAAAGGGTGGCAGGCTGGTCGGGGCTTTTCTGCTTCCTGATCAGTGCTAAGTCAATGACCTCTCTGAGCAGGTTCACTGGCCCAGCCCTCCCTAGGGATTGAAGATGCAGTCAGCTAGGACCAGGTCACTTTGCAGCCTAGAGGCTTGCTCTGCAACCCTGAGGCTGTTGGCAAAGCCTTTTTTAAGCCAATAGGAGTAGTGGAAAGCGCATACGTCTGGGACCCTGCCCAGGAGGCTGTGCCTTTCTCAGGTACCTAGATGACTGTGCCTGAGGCTCAGGCCACAATTCTGCACCCTTGGCAGCGCCCAGTGAAGCAAGCCCTGGTTCTCATAGAGATCGACTAGCAGCATAGATGAGGGCTGGGCAGGCTGCAGGGGGAGGTGTTTAACCTGGCACCACGTGACCCTGGAGTGTGGAGGCTGGGGAATGGCAGGCTGAGACCAAGGATCACTCTTGAGGACAGCAGAGAGGCAGTTAGCCTAAAATCCCCCCCTGGGTATGGGAGCATAGGTCTTCTTAGCTTGTCCCCCTTTTGACAGAAGTCTGCAGGGAAAGGGAGAGGTGAGATCCTACAGATAAAGGGCCAGGGAGATAGCTCAGAGGCATAAGCACCTGCCTGGCAAGTGCAAGGTCCAGAGTTCCATCCCTGGTACAAAAAATCAGAAACAAGGCTCACTAAAGAACTGTGTGACTTCCAGCAGTGACTTAATCTTTTTGTGCCTCAGTTTCCCCGCCAGTCAATAACAACAGAACTGGCTTCATTCACGTGAATGAAACGAATGGTGCAGGTTTGGAGTCGGAGCCCTGCGAGCGTTTACTCTGTGTCTTCTAATGGCGTCCATCAGTGGCCAACGTGGCTGAAGTCCTTGACCAATTTATTTTCAGATTCTCCTTCTGGAAAGGAGACTGAAGGAGGAAGGGTGCAGAGAAGCAGAGTCCCTGAGTAGCCAGGGAAGGGGCTCTGGGGGGCAATGTCCCATGTCCGCCCCCCTATTTCTCCCCCCAGTGAGGCAAATCCTTGCAGGTGGGAAGCAGCCAGTAGCACTCCCAGAAGCCACTTCCCTCAGCTTTCTGCAAATCCATTGACAATTTTGTAAATTTGTTTAAGGATTGAATCATAAGCCACTCTTCCTTGGCTCCTGGAGCTGTGCCACAGGACTGCCTGTGCTCTGGGAACCATGCACCAAGGAGCAGCAGGTAGGACCCCTGGTGACTTCCTGCCGCCAGGGACTCAGGATTGCTACCTCCTGCAGAAGCCCAGGCGGGGACTGGGGCTCACTCCTGCTGCTCAAGTATAGGTGGCATGGCGGTGCGGGGCACTGGCAGATACCATCGTGATGGGAGGCAGGGCCCGGTGCTCCCAGCTGCAGGAGCGTGTGGGAATTGACCTCCTGGTCTTATCTCACTTGCTCCCTCAGACTGGAGCTCTGGACCTCTGTCTTAGTTGCTTTTTACTTGTTGCTAGGACAAATGCCCGACACTCAAAATGAAGGAAGGAAAGGCTTATTTAGCTCACAGTTGCTGGAGGTTTCAGTCCATATTTGGCTGGCCCAAGGCTGAGTGGAACGGGGCAGAGAGCATCCAGTTCATGGTGGCGAAACAGCAACAATCGCAACAGACGCAACCTACCAACCAGGGCGCAGAGAGCAATATCATCAGTCTGTCTCTCTGTCTCTCTTTATATTACATTCAGGCTCCCTGCCTTAGGATATCCGCCCTAGACCACACCCATAGTCCCAGCAGTACTCAGACCCATAATCCCATCCATTCTAAGGCACATAATCCCAGTGGATCATGAGTCAAGTCTCAAACTCTAGAAGTCCCCACCCCATAACTGCATGAGGCTTTGTGTGTGGGGGGGACAACTAGACATAAACCATAACAACCTCAGAACTGTCTCCCCCATAAGAATGGAAGCTCATACAGGGTGGGGTTAGGGTCTCCTCCAGGGACAATGTCTGATTCTCAGACAGCTTATTTTTTTTTAATTAATTAATTAATTAATTAATTTGTTTGCTTATTGTGTTTGTTTGTTTCTTTATTTATTTATTTTGTGGCTGGCTCAGCCTGCCCTGGTGGTGGCGCTGGCGCAGCATGTGGTGCCGGGGATTGAACCGCAGTCCCTGCAGTTGCCTGAGCCCGCCCAAGCAGGCGCTCCAGACACTGAACCGTCTCGCCAGCCCCTCAGACAGCTTATTGGTTTAGTGTCAAGAAGCTGTGCTCCCCACGGGTTGTCCTGAATGAGGAGGACAGTGAGAGAGGAGGTCCCTTGTGGAAGGGAGCATGCCCAGCTCAGCCCCAAGGGTGGGACAGGGCTTTGGGGATGAGTGCTGGGGGCTGAGCACCACATCCCTGCTGCCCTTCTTGGACTCCTTAGGGTGACAGAGGGTGACCTGGGTGGGTTCTGCAGGGGTGGCAGGAGCCTCCCCGTAGTCTTAAGACAGCCTGAGTGGCTGCTTCTAGAGAGAAGAATAAAAGTGGAGGGGTGCAGAGGCGCAGGATCCCAGAATGGAGGAGCCAGGGAAGGAGCTCTGGGGCGTGACACCCTCTTCCTTCCCATCATCCCCCCAGTGAGACAAATCCCCGCCAGTGGGAAGTCGACAGCAGTGCTTCTGGAAGCCACTTCCTTCAGCTTCCTGCAAATCCAGTGACAATTTTGTAAATTTGTTTAAGGATTAAATGAATAAGCTCCTCTTCCTTGGAGGGATGCATGGGGCTCCACATCTATTAAGGTTCCACGGCCCACTTCCCCCACAACTTCAGGGCCTGGACTATGTCAGAGCCCCATATGCCCCCTTCTGTCACCACAGCATCCTCTCTGCCAGCTTGGCTGGGGGACTCACAGGTGGCTGCAGCTCTGTGAATCTGGCTGGCTACAAGGCCAGTGGCTGTGGATAGAGGAGACCCTCCTTTCTGCTCAGGGCCTGGCCTCTTTCTCTCCATCCCACTGTCTCTTTTCTGTGCCTTCTGCCTCCTGCCACTAGATGAATTTGCTGCAGATTAATTGGACCTGGCAGGGAGGGGCTGGCTCCATCCACCCAGCTGCCTGCTCAGAGCCTTTGATTAAGGGTCAATAGGTTAACCCCTCACCATTCAGCATATAGGCAGGCGGATGGGGGTGGGGAAGACTATCTCATTCTTCCCTTCCCCCCCAGTGGCTCTGCTAAGAAAGCAAGTGAGACCATCTGGAGGTTCTGAGAGGGCCAAGGCTGAGCAAGGTGGGCTCCTCCCTCAGTCCTCACATCTTCCCTGCCTCAGTTCGGCTCTGGACACGAGGTGGTCCTTATCCAGTACACCTCAGCCCCTCCTAGAAAAATGTTCTAGGTCTAGCCTTGGCCCTAGGATCGGGTCTAATCTTTCCATCGCAGTTCCCCTGGTGGACACCTAGCTTATGCTTTACGTACTTTTGCTGCCTCACCATGTGGCTCATTCACTTCAGAGCAGGACAGTTTTGCTGGTTAGAAAGTTCTTTCTGTGTCAAGACCTTCTCTGTGTCCTGGTGACATCCGTCTCTGGTGGTTCTGACCCATCCATCCCTCTGTTTCACCACTGGCCTTCACAGATTTTTTAAGGCAGAGCTATTTCTTCCTTTCTGGAGGGATGTCCTCTTTCTCTTGGTTGTTCAAAGCTTCCCCTTGTTTGTTGCTACCTTTAGGTACTTGCAGGAGCTTTGAACTCAAGACATCTGGCTCCCTGCTTGGCTGCATAGCAGCGTTGTGCTCTTGGGCATAGCACTGTGTCTCTCTCAGTCCCAGATCTATAAAATGGGTACAGATTGAATAAGAATTCCCATGGATGCTGTGATAGGTGCTGTTAGTTATTCAGTGAAACAGCTAGGGAAATAGTCAAGCATGCTTCCGGGTGGCTCTGGGAGTGCTTTCAGAGAGAAACGCGTCACTAAGGTTTTAGTTTCACTGATAAGATTATAATTTTGTGGTACAACTGAGAGGTGATAGAGACATGGGAGGCGGGGCCTACTTAAAGGGAGTGGGTCACAAAAGCATGACTTTGAGGACTCGATCTGGTCCCCAAATCCTGCCTCTCGGGTGCTGTCCCCATTTTCTTTTCTTCTTCACTGCCATAAATGGACCAGGTTTTCCCCATCACACTCTTCTATCATATTTCTGCCTTGGAACCAACCAACTATGGACTGACCCTTTTGGAAATGAGAGCCAACACAAATCCTTCCTGCCTTAAGATGCACACAGAAGATATTTTGTCCCAACAATGGGAAGGTGACAAACACAGGTGCTCCGCCCAGGGCCCAACGTGGAGGTGAGTCTTCAAGACCTAGTGGGCTCTTTCTTCTGTCTTCCAGAAAGACCCCTCCCCAAAACTTTAGCTCCCTTGGACACAGCTAGATGCCATCCCCAGATCCTGTGTCCCTCTATCTCTCCTCACCATGAGTGAGTGAAGGCGACATCTCTGTGCTGTGATCTAAAAATGGCCTCAGGGAATGCCCTGCTGTCACCACAGGGCAGCCGGCACATGGACGCGTGTGCATCTGCCGGGCTATTTCAAGCTTTGCTGCTTCAAGGGGGAGGACTTCATTTTTCCTGGAGTCAAAGCTGAATTATAGACCCCATGAGCCAGTGACAAACGCTGTTTATGTTCTGACTCCAGTAATTGTGTCTTTGGCGAATTATGTAATCATATGAAAAATCCAACTTGAGGAGTGGAGCTAGAGGTGCCAGGAAGGTCTCAGTGGCCTCCTTGGATGACCAGGAGCTACTTACCCCACTCAGCACCATTGACGAGGAGCACGTGGGCATTTCTAGAGTGCTCTTGCCATTTCTTTTTTCCCCATCCATGCATGTTGGCATGTGGCCACCTGCCCATTCTGTCGCCTGACTTGGCTGATATCTTAATTACAGTTTACTCTTTCCTAAAGCAAACCCAAAGCAGAAGGTTTTTAATGGCCCTGAATCCTTCCCAGCCTGTGTGCAGCTCCTATCTAGAGGTAGAGCCTGGTTCTGCACCCCTCTTGGCCTGGGTTGACTTTGCAATCATCTTGACCGACAAAATGCATTAGGAAGATGGTGTTTGCAGTCTGGGACGTGAGCTTAGAGCTCCTGCACTGTCACCTTGCTGCAGGGGGCGCTATCCTGAGGGTGCCACAGAAGGCAGCCAATCTAACTCCACAGGACGGTAAGCCATGGGGAAGATGGAGCTGCTCCTGGCCAGTAGGCGTAACACCTGCTTGGCCTCCCAGCTCAGTGAGTCCTCCATGTGTAGGTTGCCACATGCATGATATGTGGCAAAACCTTAGGAGGACTGCACAGCCTAGCTGCAGAATCAGGGGAAGAAGAAGAAGAAGAAGCAGTCATTGTTGTTTCAACGTGTTCTGCAGGTGGCTTATTGTGCAGCGATGGTACCCAAAGTACAGAAATCTGAGAGTGAGCATGCTGAGGGAGCAGAGAAATAAGATAGGAAAGGGGAAGCCAGGTGGAGTGTGAAGGAGAGGTGGCTCTGTGGGCAGTCAGGGCTCCCTGGGTGTCATGGAAGACCTGATGGGCTTGGTCCAAGGGAGAGGCAAGGCTGTGAGGAATTCATCCAGCAGCTCTGTAGCTGTTGTCAGCTTGGGGCTGTCAACTTTATCGGCTTGAGTGATGTCTAGGAGATGAGTAAAGCTCACTTGAGGTTGTGTCTGGAGGCACCATGGGAATGTGATCTTGAATACTATTATGTGGTCCCTAGTCCTCTCCTCTCTGGTTTTACCCTAGAGCACAGCTTCTCAGATGTCTGGAGTGGAGCGGCTCTCTTCCACCTGGCCCTTCCACCATGGTGTCTTTGCTTTGGAGCTTGTTGACCATGGGCTGAAACCTCTGAAACCATGAGCCAAAAGAAGCCATTCCTCTTTGAGGATCTATTTCTCAGGGACTTTGTCCTAGCACTAAAAATTTGGCTGATACAAGCTCCAATCCACATCAGCAAAGGGCTCTCTGAGGTTGTTGACTCCTAGGAATCGGGGTTTCCTGTGCATGGGCTGGTGCAGCCCAGGGTCTAGAGATCACCAACAGGTCCAGGCACAGGAAGCTGGGGCAGGTCCTCCACAGGCAGCTTCTGGGGCTAGCTAAGGGGAGTGGGCTGGTGTGTGAGTGCACATGCTCGAGCCCATCAGAAATTGCTGGGCATTCATGGAGTACCCAGACGTTGGTAGGTTCTGGAAGCACAAAGGGGGATGGGACAAGTCCCTCTGTCTTGTACTGGCTCAGATATAGGTCAGACAGTTAAACAAACCAACACAGAAATCATCTGCAGGGCAGTGCCATCCCTTAGGGACAGGATCATGAAGAAGTAGCAAAGATTTTTGATGCTCACAATTACTGGAGGGGACGCTGCTCTCACTGGTAGGGGACAGAGTGTTAAGTGTTCTTCAACACATGGAGCGACCCAGTGCAGTGAAGAACCACTCTTCATCCTGCACGACTTTCACTTCTCCATTCAAGTGGGCGAAACAGCTGTTGATAATCACTTAAGGCTGTAACCTGACTCTGTTTTATATATAAACATAAATTATTTGTGTCATGGATTGAAGGCACACTTAATTTCCAGGAATACAACTACTGTAAAACTTGAGGGGAGATTGTACTTTGTCCCATTGGAAACATGACCAAGAGTTATTCATCATTTTTGGAAAATCGTACGGCCACTCTGTTTGTGGTAATTGAATCCCATACCTAAGTGCCAGGCTGCATTTGGGGCCGTGACCTTCGGGTGACGAGCTTTTGCCTGCTTCATTAGGATTCAAGTGAGCAGCCCAGTCTAAGCATTTACATACTAAAATACATGTTTTATTATAAATTCTCTTCACTTCACCTTTCTTTTATGTTACAGTGGAGGGATTATGTTGATCTATTTTCAAACAATGTGCCTTAGACAGGTTATAATACGGATGAATTTCATTCCAGGACTGAAAGGAGCCTTTATAAACTGTTTAGTTGTCTAAGGAGGAGGAAACCTGGTAGGGCCAAGAGCTTGCAAAACACTTCTAGCCATGTGGGGGCATAAGGGGTCTTAGAAACTGGGAGGAGGAGAGCTCTGCTCTGCCTAGAGATGACTGGGGGCGGGGAGGGCGGCGGTCAGGGAGGGCCTCCAGGAGAGGCACACGTGCATGCATGGTTCCCAAGCCACAGATTGGCAGGTTCTAAGAGCACACAGTAGGAGCTCAGTGAGATTTTTGGTAAATGTTGCTGCGCGGCTATTTATGCCACTTCACAAATGATCAAATTGCAAATCGAAGCGCGGGAAGGAGGTCCAATGACTCAACCCGTCCACACAGCTGTTAAATCACAGACTCCCTCGGCAAATGTTTTTAGATCACCTACTACATGTAGACACGGGTTCCAGCCGTTGCCCGGCAGCATCTATTGGCTGAGCCTACAAGGTCAATAGTGCAGCTGGGAAAGAGGACAAGGTGGCCTCGAGGAGGGGCCAACAAGCCGGCCACCCGGGGGTCCTCAGCCTCACTGCTATTCAGTGCTATGACACTCAGGGTCTGGCAAGTCTGCCGTAGGGCCATGTTGTGCACCGTAGGACATTTGGCCGTACCCCTCCGCCCCCAGAAGCCAGTAGCAGTCCCCTTGTCCCCTTGTAGCACCTGAAAAGCTCTCCAGGTATTGCCAAATATCCCCAGGGTGGGGGCAAAAACTACCTCTGAGAGGAGAACCACCGATCTAAGCAAACACATAAGGTAATATTAGGTTCTGTTAGTGCTGCTAAGAAGATAAACTGCAGGGAGGCTTGGAGCGCTCCTCTGGGATTCCAGCTTCCCAGGAGACTGTGACGTGAAGCATGAATCTCAGAGCAGCCTCAGAAAGTGGGCAGAATCTTGTCTCAAAATTTAAAAAGTACTGAGCACCTGGGATGCAGCTCTGTGGTAGAGCATTTGCCTAGCATGCATGAGGCCCTGGGTTCAACCCCCACTATAAGCAAACAGGGTATAGATGTCCAGGTGGCCAGTGCTTGGAGGCTATGCTGCCTGGCTGGGGTGCCCAGGGAGGGCTTCTGTGAGAAGGGGGAGGCCTTGAAGCCGGCTCCTGAATGGTGAAAGAGTGTGGCTGGCCTGTAACAGGAGGGCAGAGAGAGGCCCTCCCCATTTTCCTCATCCTGCCTGGGCAGCACATCCCAGGGTCAGACACGGGCCTTCTTCTCTGTGTAGCTCGCCTCTGGTCCTCTCGGCTGCCCTGGTGTGGTTTCCTACTTCCCTCATTCTTTAAGACCTTTTTTTTTTTTTTTTAAAAAAAATGTATTTGGTACAGAGTTGGTAAGGTCTACAGGGTCTCACTGAACAGATCAGACTCATAGTGATCCTCCTGTTTTCAGCCTCCCAAGCGCTGAGATTAAGGCACGTATGAGCACACTCAGTCTCACTCGATGTCTCAGTGTGCCCTGGGGGCGGGGCCAGCACAGCACACCAAGGATTGAACCTCAGTCACTGTGCTCTGCCTAAGAAGGCGCTTTAGTTCACTGAGCTATCTGGCTGGCCCCAAGACATTTTTAAAAGAGAATATAAAATAGTAAAACAAAAAAAAAAAAAAAAAAATGGCCGGTCAAATAGCTCAGTGATTTAAAGTGTATCTGAGCAGGCACAGAGGTTGGGGGTTCAATCCCCAGGCCTGCTGTGCTGGCCCCACCCCCAGGGCCCGCTGAGATGGTAATGGAGAGTGGGCGTGGTCAAGTACACCTGTAATCTTAGCTCTTGGGAGGCTGTAAGCAGGTGGATCACTACAAGTCTGATCTAGTACTGAGACCCTAAACACTGTATATCCTTCCCTAAAAATACAACAACAAAAAAGTTAAAAATGATACTGAATTTCACTACGCAAAATAATAGGAATTCAACAATGGTTACTGTATTGCATAATATTGTCTTCAAATTATTTGTTTAGATTACCAGGTATAAGCATGCAGGACTGGGGAGGTAGCTCAGTGGCATAAGTGTCTGCCTGGCAAGTGCAAGGTCCTGAGTTTGATCACCAGTATCAAAACAACCAAAAAAGCAAAACATACAAAATTGGTTTAAAAAAAAAA
>PVKN010028917.1:0-13122 GCA_004027915.1 Capromys pilorides
GGTGTATGTGTGGGTGCGTGGGTGAGTGGATGGATGGCTAGGTAGGTGAGTAAATAGGTAGATGGATGGGTGGATGTATGAATTGACAGGTGGGTAGATGAATTAGTAGGTAGAGAGATGGATGCATTGGTGGGTGTTTGCCCTATGCTCACCCTTTCTTGTCTTATTTCTGGAAGTACCTGTTGGTTAGAAAATCAGTGGGTTTCTCGTGGTCTCATGTAAACTGGGAAGGGGCTCTGTGAGGTCAACAAGGGTACCAGCCCATTTTCCAAATGAGGAAACTTTGCCAGGGGGCGAAGTGACTTGTCCAGGTCACCTGCCATTCAGCTGACATCCTGCCTCCTGCCCCCAGCCCAGTGTTCTTCTCTGTCCCTGGGTGCCCCTCTGTGTTTCTGGCTCTTGTAAAGAATCCTGATTTCCTCTTCAGGGTCACTGGGAGCAAGAAATCTACCAAGAGGACCAAATCCATCAATGGCTCCCTCTACATCTTCAGGGGCCGAATCAACACTGAAGTCATGGAGGTAGAGAATGTGGAGGACGGCACAGGTAAGCCCTGCCCTGCCCTGCCCCAGCCTGTCTGAACCCAGCCCTGCCTACTCTGATGCTGCGTCCTTAGGGTCTAATTGCCCATTTCTTTTACTGTGAAATGTGACCTCCATCCAGAAAAGTGCCCAGAACACAGGTCCATGAAGTTAGCTCTTGGGTCATTAGTGTAGAGATAAGAAATAAAACAGCACCCCTCGATCCTTCCCTGCTTGCCCACAGAAGTGACCACTCTCTGAATTTCTTTTCTTCAGACTTGGGGATTGAACTCAGGCCCTTGCACTTGCCAGGCAAGTGCTTATTCTACTGATCTGTTTCCCCAGCCCCTACTGTCTGAATTTGTAGTCATCATTTTTTGATTCTTTAAAAGTATTTTTACCCTCTGAGCTGAGTATTCTTTACTAAACATTTGAATTAAAACTTCTGTGGTTGGGATGGGACCTCACACAGGTGGTTATATGATTATAAGTGTAGATGGCTTTAAACATATGTGGTGTTATATATAGCTTTTTACATATATGTAGTGAGACGGCATAAAATACTGCCTGTATTCTTTCATACTTCGTGTCCTCCACCCCACACTATACTGGTGTGATTCACCCTCGCACCCACGGTGTTTGTTGCTGCGTGGTGTCCAGTGCATGAACCTTCTGCAGGTGTCTGTTCTTTGAGTGGTTTACATTTGGGTTGTTTTCACTGGGCATTACTGGGAACAGCAACATTGGGGTTTTTTTTATTTTTTTTTCATTTATGTATTTGATACAGGGTCTCCCTACACATCTTGGACTCATAGTGATCTTACTGTTTTTAGCCTCCCCAGCACTGGGATTAGAGGTGTGTGTCACCATGCCCAGACTGAGTCATCTGAGTCAGTGTGCCCCGGGGGCGGGACTGGTGCTGGCCTGTGGTACCAGGGATTGAACCCTGGTTCCTGTGCTTGCCTACGCAGGCGCTTAGTCCGGTGAGCTATCTCTCTAGTCCTGTTGGGACATTCCCGTTGCATCACTCAGTGCCTGTTTCCTAGGGCTTCTCTGGTAGGACTTCTTGATCTTAAGCCCCACACCCCTGTGCCAGTCCTGTGATGGCTATGGATGCCTCCTCAGATGCAGGGTGTGGCTGCCTCCCATTGATCTGGATGATATTCTCGTGTTACAGAAAACTTCCTGGGTTCCAGTCCCAGCCCACGGGCATAAGTGTACAAACTTGACTTGGCAGCGGCAGGCTGCGTCAGGGCTTATGTGACCCTGGTGCCCCAGTAGGACACGATAAAGACTACTAGCCCCACCTGGGTTCTTGGCAAGTTTCTCCCTGCCTCACTTCTACATGCTTGACCCATGAGAGGCCTCAGAGCTCCTGCCACTGAGGGGTGCAGTCTTTGTAGAGGGCCTTTGTTGCCCACAGGAGACCAGCAGGAAGAAGACTGCAAGTCTTGACCCTGTGGGAAGGTCTAGTCCTGCCTGTCCCACTGGAGCATCCTGGGGCCCCTGGGGGTCACATGGCCAGGCCTGTGCTGACCCACCTTTGGCCTTTGCCCTCTGCCCTTGCCAGCCGATTATCACAGCAATGGATACACAGTCACCAACGGCTGGAAGATCCACAACACGGCTAAGAATAAGTGGTTTGTGTGCATGGCCAAGACAGCGGAAGAGAAGCAGAAGTGGCTGGACGCCATCATCCGAGAGCGGGAGCAGCGTGAGAGTGAGTGGAAGGGCCCTTTCTGGGCTCCCTGGGGAGTGGCAGTCCTGGGAGGGTGCTCCCTGGGGTCCCTGCGCTGTGTACAGCTTTTACAGGGTGAGGACTGTGCATCAGAATGGGGATAGGATCCTTTCAGATGGCGGGATTTGGTGGGGGTGGGGAGTTCTGGGGTTGTGCTGAGCTCGCTGATACCCTGAGGCTCCTGGGTTGTGCCCAACCTGAGCTTCTCTTTGTTTATTATTTTCTGGGTCAAGGTCTGGGAGAAGGGTCCCCCTGGGCACAGGGAGCCCTGGGCTGTCCCCAGAGGGAAGCACATGGGGACTGGCCATGATTGGTGGGGTGAGCACTGACCTGTATCGAGGCCTGGAGCTGTGCAGAGACCACACGCTAGGAAGAGGTGGGGGGAGGCTGGTGTCCTGGGACTCAATTCCTGTAGCTTCCCAGCCTCAGCGCTGCTGAGGGTTGTGATGCTCCTGCCTGAGGCCTTGTGTTTGGCCATCCTTGGAAGTTTGACTTGTGACCCTAAACAGCCCCCTTCACTGCCCAGGTGTGCTGAGGAGGAACCTGGGCCTTCGTGTCTCTCCCTCCTCCCTCCTCCCTCCAAAATGCAGCACACTGTTGCCTCTTAGGAGCTTGGCCTGTGTGCGGCTGCCTCTGTGGGTGCTTTCTGGCACTCTGTGTGGTATTTCCTTCTGTTAAAAGGCGTATCAGAATGCGCTGAAAGGTATAGGCCCCTCATTGGGCAGAGCTGTGACCTGCAAAGCTGCGCATCAGGGCTGCACCTGCGGTCAGGCCTGGGCGGGGCTCTGGGGCCTGGCCTGGCAGGGACAGGCTGACCAGTGGCTCTGTGGTTAGAGCTGGTAGCTGTGGTCAGTGCTCAGCCTGTGTGATCTTGAGTAGGATGTGGCCCCTCGTTGGATATTGTACAAGTCCTGACCTGCAGGCTGGGTGGGCAAGCTGTGTGGTCAAGAGCCCAGCCTGGAGCCAAGCATTCTGGATCTAAATGCGGGTTCCACCACTTCTAGTTGGAAGCCTTGGACAGAAAACTTCACGTTTCTGAGCCTCAGTTGCCTCTCATTTGTAGGGCAGGGATAGTCACCGTGGCCTCTTATCCCAGGTTTCTTGTGAGCCGCCTGTGGCATGGTCTGTCGTTGTCAGAATGAGCTGAGCCCTGTGGACAAGAACGTGAGCACAGGTTAGGGTCAGGGGCCTGTGTGGACTGTCTGCAGGAGCATCCAGGGACCTCTGACCCTGGCTGGAGTGGAGGTGTCAGCAGGCTCCATGTGCACCTCTGTGTTTGGAAACACACCCTCAGGTTGGGGATGTAGCATGGCTCCTGGGATGGGCAAGACCCCTGACTTTAACCCTCTGGGTCTCCCCCTTCCCACCTACAAAGTGGCTCTTCTGAGGAGTTCGTGGCAGGTGTTCAGAGCAGGGACCCACAGGTGGAAAGTGCGCTGAGGCTGTGCAGGTGTGGCCCTGGTCCTGGGAGGCAGGTGGGTGGCGCTGGCGCTGTCCCTAGTGCTGACCGAGCCTGCCTGCACCCCACAGGTCTGAAGCTGGGCATGGAGCGAGATGCCTACGTCATGATCGCGGAGAAGGGTGAGAAGCTGTACCACCTGATGATGAGCAAGAAGGTGAATCTGATCAAGGACCGCCGGAGAAAGCTGAGCACGGTGCCCAAGTGCTTCCTCGGCAAGTGAGTGGCTGTCCTGGCCCCTGGCCCTTGACCGTGGCTGGAGTGGGGTGTCTGGGGCCAGACCTTTCATACTACCCAGAGTCCTTGTGCACTGGCTATCAGAGGTCATAAAGACTAGTGGGGTCCTGGGGCAGGTCCTCCAAACGCACCTGACTCCAGGCCCTGCAGAAGAGCTGCCCTACGTTGGAGCTCATGTACCTCTTTGTAGCATGTGTGACTGAAGTTTGCAAAACTCACTGTGGCCCTCAGCTTCTGCTTTGTGCTGCCCTGGCTGGGGCTGCAGGGGCTGGGGCTGCCCGGCAAGGAGAGGAAGCTGAGGAGCAGGTTGCTGTGTGGCCAAGAGCCAAACATCCTGGACCTCCATCTGGGTTCCACCACTTGTAAGCGGGAACCCTTGGACAGAAAACCCAACTCAGCTGGGTCTGAGGCCATGGAGTGGGGGTGTCGGCCTGGTGGCTGGTACAAAATCTTGACCTGGGAGAAAAGTGTGGGGTGGAGGCTGACGTGACAGAGAGACCAACGTGAAGGAGATGGCACCAAGTTATCCTTAAAGCTGCAAGGCTTCTGGGAGGCAGCACGTGGAAGGGGAAGGAGCAGAAGAATTGAGGGAGCACCAGAGAAGTGGGAGACACTGAGGAAGGACAGTGCCCCAGGAGCCAGGGGAGAGGAGGAGACTGCAGGGAGCATGTGTGGGGCAGAGCCAGAGACTAATGTAGGGAACGTTGGGGTGTTGGGGTTGAAAGGCCTGCTGGGAGCTCTGTGGCCAGTGTGGGAGGTGGACAGCCATCGGTGTGAATCTGGGTTGGAGGGTCAGCGTTTGGCCCGTGGCTAGCAGCATTCGATGTCCTCGGTGGTCAACCACCCTAGTTCCTGGGGGGTCCGTGGAGGGGGAGGGCTGTGGCCCTAGGAGTTCTGGGCCGTGGGGAGGGTGCCTGGCTGGTCCCCAGCAGCTAATCCCTGATCCTGGCAGAAATAGGCTTTGCTCGCTGGGGGGCCGGAAGCAGGCCCTGACCAAGCGCCTTCCTGCTTCCTCCCGCCAAACTGCTTAGTCCAGCCGGATGGGATAACCGGTCTGCGATTAGAGCTCTAGAGGAGTTTTCTGTGTCCTCAGGAAGGATTAGGGGAGATTTCTTCTCCCGCCCACTTGAAGTAGGGCCAGGATCACAGCTTATTTTATAACTCCAGGGTCTAAAGAGCCTAAGAAATGCTGCCGCCTGCCTCAGCTCTGCTGTGTGCAGCCCGGGCTCCTGATACCTCGTTCCTGCTGGGGCTCAGCTCCTGAATGTCTTCCTCCAAGGGTCCCTGGTCACTTGGCAGAGAGTTGGTGGCCACAGGTTGGCCAGCTCTGTTCCATGGTGCTGCATTTGGCCATATCTTTTAATCTCATACAATACCGTGAGGCAGGTCACTGCCACTATTCCCACTTTTAGGGCAAGGAAACAGGCACAGAGAGGGAGAGTTCTGCAGAAGGTCACACAGCCCTCGGGGCAGGGGTGGCCTAGAACTTGAATCCAGGCCTGTGCTTTCTCATATTCTGTTGTGTTTCTGCATCTTTATCTCATTTTCCCGTGATAATTACTTTCCACCTCTGTCTCTGCTGCAAGATATGGAACTCTGAGAACCCAGAAAGCATCTGGTTTGTCTTTATAACCTTCAAGGCTTAGGCTTTGAGTCAGACCTGGGCTCGAGTCTTGGTTCCCTCACCTTCTAGCTGTGTGACTTTGGGGAAGTCAGTCAGCCTCTCTCATTCTCAGTGGAGGGAGAAGAGAGGACCAAGTGTACCTCACAGGGTACTACATGGAAGACAAACAGGCAATAAAACCTGTATATTACTATGGAGGACATTATGGGAGCAACGTGCCCTCTAGCATTTTCAGGTTAGTTGTGGGGAGGATAGCTGCGTTCATTCATTTGATCATTCAGTGTCTCCCAGCCCTGCTTTGTGCCAGGGAGCAGGACGGGTGAAGGCCTTGTCTCCCGGGAGGCTGTCAACAGTGGGCCAACAGACAGACAAGAGGAGAACTGCGTGGAGGTGATGGCTATAGTAGGGAAACCAGCAGGGTGAAAAAAGGCAGAGAGGGAACAGCTGTCTTTTCTTTAGTCTATGTGAGGATTTTAAAAAGTGCTGTTGGAGGGGCCGGTGAGATAGCTCAGTGGACTAAGCCCCTGGTTAGGCAAGCGCAGGGACCAGGATTTGATCCCCAGTCCCACATGCTGTGCTGGCCTCGCTCCCAGGGTGCACTGAACTGTCTACCAAGTCTGGGCATGGTGGCGCATGCCTGTAATCCCAGTGCTGGGGTGGCTGAAAATAGGAGGCTCACTACAAGTCCAAGCTGCATGGTAAGACCCTGTATCAAATTAAAAAAATGAAAAAAAAAATGCTGTTGGATATCAACATTGAATAGTTCGGTGATTTTACTAGGAATAGCAGCTTTCTGTTTTCATTGTTGGAGAGTTGTGCCATGGTTTGGTTCTTCCGTGGGGCTCTGTGGCTGCTGGCTTTCAGTGTGGTAGGCACTGCTGGGTTGGGACATCTTCACCTGGCACAGGTGACCTGTTCATGAGTGTTTGCGGTCCCTCCACTGGAGGTGAATTTTATCTGGGTTTGTGTGCCAGGATCCTAGCTTAAGACTTGATATGATTAACTAAATCCAAGGGGGCTTTTATTGAACTACTTGCCAGCTTGTCCCTGTGGAGGCCCCCAGAGGGACAACTACGCGCCCAAACTGACCCAGCAAGCTGGGAGGGCCTCACTGATCCCGAAGAAGGTGTGGCAAGACCCAGCTCTGGCTGTCTTCTTCTGTCCCCAAGCCCTGGCCACAGGGCTACTGTGGCCCAGAGGTGGCTTCCAGTGGACAGCTGGAGTCTGGGTCTCCCACTTCTGAGAATGGGACCCTCACATCTGTTAGCCTCCTACAGCCACTCTCTCCATGTCCCCGAGTTCTGGGCTTGGAGAACGGAGCTGGGGATGGACAGGACCCAGCACCATCTCTTTCCTACCCAGAAGTCACACTCTACAAAATAGATGCCTTTGTTTCCACACTCCCTCGGCATCCAGTGGGCCTTTCTCAGCGTACACCGCTGCCTCCACCTAAGGCATGTCTTTGCGCTGCCAAAGGCTACAGCTAAAAATAGCCTCCCCTGGAACTGGAGGTGGGACAGCTGGTTCTGCTAAGCAGAGAGCTGGGCTGCTGCGTGCTGCCACAGCCTTTGCTGGGCCCAGGCTCTTCTTTTCCCACGGACTGTGAGTGGGCTGAGTTCTGTGCTGAGCCTGGTGTCTCGGTTACTCTTCTCTCATTCTTGAGGCAAATACCTGATGCTCAAAATGAAGGAAGCAAAGGCTTAGCTCCCAGTCAGTGGAGGTTTCGGTCTATATTCAGCTGACTTCAAGGCAGGGTGACACATGGCGGAGCTCAACCATTCATGGCAGTGGCAAAGAGCAGAGAGCAAAGGGAGTGGCAGCAGCTCAGGCAGCTAGCTGGCCCCTCTCTCCTTACGTTGTAAGGCAGAGTATCTGCCCCAGGGCGCTCACACCCATAAACCCAGCACTGGATCATGAATCAATCCTAGACTCCAGAAGCAGCCCCATGGTTTGCAGGGACACCTAGACGTAAACCATAACACCTCAGAAGTGCCTGTAGGATGGGACTGGGCCAAGCCTCTGCTGTAGTCATCCTGCAGTTAGAAAGTCTACCTGTCTTCCTCTGGCCCATGAGCACTGCTGTCTCAGAACTTTCCTCCTGAGCCCAGAACATTCCTTTGTGTTCCATGGCTTGTTCATTTCTTCATGACTCGGGGAATGCGTGGGAGTCCTGCTGGGATTGGATTCTCCCAGGAGCTGGAGACAGAGCTGGGATGGGGATGTGTCACTCCCTGTTCACATGGAGGTGACCTTCTCGTTGGGCCAGGGGTCTGCTTTGGCTGAGGTGGTTAGGAGTGCTTCTGTGAGGGTGACCCTTGGACTGAGACCTGGTGATTCCCCAGCCATCTTTCTGGGCTCCCCTTGACTTCCTCCTGTTTGTTCATTCATTCCTCGTGCTCACCCATCCACCCACCAACCCGTTTGGCCGTCAGGCTGCACCCCTCACCCTCCGCCTGTTAACCACCGGCTCACCCAGCCTCCCCTCATTTACCTCTCACCCACCCATTTGCTCTCCCACCAACCTGCTCATCTGGCCTTGATCCAGCCACCCATCCAGCTACCCAGTCCTGCATGTGCCTGTCCAACCATGCATCCACCTGTCTGTCCACTGATCTACTCATCTGCTCCTGTTCTCGCAGCCACCTGCTCATCCACCCACCTGCTGCACAGTCACTTGCCCTGCTTTTCCTCTCCCTCCCCTCCTTCCCCCTCACCTCCTTTCTCCCCTGTCTTCTCTGAGCCAAGGCAGGCCTGGCCATGTCACACCCACCTTTGGGCTATGTGTAAGGAGAGGCTGTGGAGTCCTCAGCTTCACTTGCCCATGGGACATTCGGACTGCTGCTTCCAAGGCCAGATGGGGAAGGCCACCTTAGTTTTGGCCACAGGTTTGAGGAAATCATCTTCACTGAACTTTTTGTCCCTGGCAGTGAGTTTGTAGCCTGGCTCCTGGAAATTGGTGAGATCAGCAAGACGGAGGAAGGGGTCAACCTGGGCCAGGCGCTGCTGGAGAACGGCATCATCCACCATGGTGAGTGGGGAGGGCCGGGCCGGCCTGTGGGGATGGCTCCGACCCCAGCAAGGCTGTGCTGCCCCTGACCCAGAGGCCCTTCCCACGCTTCTGGGCAGCTGCCCTGTTGCCTGGTGCACCATGGGCTAGGAACAAACACGGATGTCCTCATAAAATCCTTTCAGGGCTGAGGCTCTTGGCCTTTGCCCGGTCACAAACCAAGCTGGGACACCTAATGAACATGGAGAGAGGGGAGGAGAGTTTTCTGTCTGTTGCTTCCAAGTAGGAAAGAGCCACTTATTTCAGTTTTTGTCATTCACCAAGTATTTTCCGAGTGGCTGTTGCACTGGGCACCACTCACACTGCGGCAGCCAGGTCAGGCAGGGCACCTGCCCTCAGGGGGCTGACCTTGGAGCAGGGAAGGTGGGTGTGAGAGTGAGACCCGTAAGGGTGGGTGCCAGGGGAGCACAAGCAGAGCAGGGGTAAACCGTCAGGGGCAGCACTGAGTGGGAGTGGGGCAGGCCCACCAGTGCCCAAGAGGTGAGCCGGAGCCAGGTAGGCATTGGAGTTCCCAGCAGGGACACAGCCAGTGCCACATACCCAGGCAAGAGTCCGAGTGTTTGCGTTTGATGGGACCCAGGGCTGAGGTCCAGGCCCTGCCAGGGGACTACAGAGTGTGGGCTGCCACTGTGTGAAGGGTGAAGCTGCGTGAGCCTCCATTTCACCTGTGCCTTCGGCTGCTTGCGCAGCTTGCTGTCCCCGTGGAGGTGGGAGTGAGGGCCGGCAGGGAGCTACCCCAACAGTGCTGGGGGCAAGTATTTGAGCTGATTCTGGAGGGCAGAAAGCGGGGCAGCCAGGCCATGGTGCAGGCCAGGCCAGGCCAGGTCAGGCCAGGGGCTGCGCCCATCTGATCCGCACATCCTGTCCCGCCAGTATCTGACAAGCACCAGTTCAAGAACGAGCAGGTGATGTACCGCTTCCGCTATGACGACGGCACCTACAAGGCCCGGAGCGAGCTGGAAGACATCATGTCCAAGGTAGGGCCCTGGACTCTGACCCTGTGACTTGGCTCCAGCCAGAGGCTGCGGCAGCTCAGGCTTGCGCCCTGCAGCTGTGCCCCTCCTACAGGGCCCCTACCCAGCCCAGGTCCCTGCTGTGTCCTGGGAGCCATCTGTAGGCAGCCTCAGCCCTGGGAGGCCATGGTGTGATCCAGACTCCCCCTCTTCTCTTTCAGGGTGTGAGACTTTACTGCCGTCTCCACAGCCTGTATGCCCCAGTCATCAAGTAAGTCCCGCTTGCTGTCTGTCCCTCCCTGCACCTGCCCCCTCTGCTGCTCCCAGCTGCCCACTCCTGGGCTGGCTACCCGAGCTCTCCGCTCTGTTCGCTAGCTCCCTCGCCCTCAAATAGTACTGGCCCTAAGGTGTGTCTTTCAGTGGAATTAATGGTGAGAAGCTCTGCAGTGACGAAGGGCGTCAGGTTGAGGACAGACAGGCTCTGCGTGGATCTACTGGTCACTCCCAGCCACCTGGCCTGGAGCATAGTTGCCCGGCCTCGCTGCATGTGTCACCACCCCTGCTCTCTGGCCTCTGTTGGCCCTTGGGCCAGTACACTACGAGCCAATGGGCTTGGTATCTCCGTGGTCCTATCCCGTGGCCTCTACTCCATACAACTTCCAAGCCCTCCAGACAGAGGAGTGCAGTTTTCATTTGATGTAGTCTTATTTTACATTTGATTTTACTGATTAATTTCAGATAAAGTGGCTACGCATCGGAGAGCACAGGGCTAGGGTAACAGAGCACTTGATTAATGTTTGTTGAGTGAATGTTGAAAGGTAGTTAATCTCTTTTGCCTCTGTTTCTGCCCCTGTGAAAT
The DNA here is from genome assembly GCA_004027915.1 of Capromys pilorides. Lineage (NCBI taxonomy): Eukaryota > Metazoa > Chordata > Mammalia > Rodentia > Capromyidae > Capromys > Capromys pilorides. The sequence continues at coordinate 10,459 of PVKN010028917.1, forward strand.
GAGCGTAAGCATTGCTCACCCCTCTTCAGTTACTAGGAGAGTAAATGCGTGGGAAGATTAAATGCATTTGCATGGCCCTGGCAGGGTGAATGCCATGGGCTGGTGGTTTTCGCTACTGCAAACCTCGTAGTTGTGGATGAAGGGACAGGAAGTGACCCGCTTCTTATCCCAGCTGCCCCTGTCCTGATAAGCCCAGAAGAGGGCAGAGGAAGGACCTTGCCCACATTTGCTGGCTCTCCAGGTCAGGTCCTTCATTGCTACCCTGTCACCTTCCCAGCCCCGGCTGCTCCGGTGTCCTCATTGTGCCCTGTAACCTCCCCTCGTCACCGCGGCCTGTGTTCCTTCTCTAATCAGGCTCCTCTGTTGGCCTCTTCCCACTGGCCATGTACATCTGGGTCCCCCAGAACTCTGAGGCTTGGCCCTTGTGGCCTGCCCAGGACTGGAGGGGCTGCTCCTGAAAGCCCAGGGAGATCCTTGTTCACAGGCAGTTGTGCTGAGATTGTGGCCACCGCATAGCCTTGCGTGGGGCTGTCCTGGGCCCTGCAGCTGTTGGGCGGCGGCGTTGGCCTCGACCAAGAGATACCAGCTGTGCCCCTTGGAGGCCACAGCTGTCTCCTCCTGGGGTCTCCTGGGCCAAAGCAAGAGGAAGAGGCCCAGAGCTGCCTCCTCCTGCCCCGCTATCTGGGCAAGAGGGAACCTGGTGCAGAGCAGCCCTGCCTAGACCACTGTGGGAACCATGTGTGGGGTCCTGGCTGGGACTTAAGCACCTGTCCCCTGCTCATGACAGCCTGAGAGCCGGTGCACTGGACTCCCAGGCCCAGCAAGTGGGGGCCAGGGCAGCCTCACTGCTTTCCCTGCTCACCTGCTGCCCTTCTGCAGGGACCGTGACCACCACCTGAAGACCTACAAGTCTGTGCTGCCAGGGAGCAAGCTGGTGGACTGGCTGCTGGCCCAGGTGAGGACTTCCGGCCTTACGCATTGTTACTCTTTTAAGTTGTGCCAAAGTCCACATAAAGTTTGCTCTTAACCATTTGTAAGCAGACAGTTCTCTTGGCGTTCACAGGCTCTTGATGTGCAGCTGTTGCTGCTCCTGCAGAACTGGATCTGTACCAACCAAGAACTCCCTCATACCGGCCCCAGCCAACACCCCCTGCCCGCTGCACCACTTCCTGTCTCCCTGACTCTGAGCCCTCCAGGGACTTGGCTAAAGGGAGATCCGACCGTAGCCGTCTGCATTTGTGACTGCTTTGCGTTTGTTTGTTCAGTCTTGCTGAACACTTCTGTTTGAGAATTGAATTGTTCCCAATCAGAACAATTGGCCTTGCTGCGTGAGGGCTGGGACACTGATGAAGATCAGGAGCTTATTTCTCATGATTCCAGAGCTGGGAGTTCAGGTGCCAGCAGGTTTGGTGCCTGCTAAAGCCCGGTGGTTCTCCGCTTCCACAGTGGTGCCCTCGGCTGTGCCCATGGAGGGAGGGACGCCGTGACCCCACGCAGGGAAGTGGCGGGTGGGCACCGTGTGCCATCGGCTTGTTTCCAAGGGCACCTGATTCCGTTCAGGAAGGCAGAGCTGTCATGACTCGGTCACCTCCTGAAGGGGCACGCCTCTTGATTCTGTTGCTTTCGGGACTTCAGTGTGAATTTTTTTTATGGGGGACACAAGCATTCATTCTACAGCAGCACACACAGGCCTCATTGTTCTCCCTTTGGTGGGCACACGTGGGGCTTTCCCTGGCAAGGAGATCCCGGCCCCGCGTGGACAGTCTGCAGCTTTAGGTCCAGTGTCCCACTGTCTGCTCTGCTTCTGGCTCCTGTTTACAGGCACTTTCTCTCATGAGACCCTGGGGGGCGCTGGATGTTAGCTTATTTTGTGTTCTTGGCAATACTTAGGCTTGAGCCTAGAGCCTTTGCATTAAGTTACATCTCCAGTCCTTTTTAAAATTTTTAACTCTGAGCTGGGATCTTGCTGAGTCACTTAGTTACCCGGGCTGGGCTCAGCCTTGCAGTCCTCCTGCCTCAGCCTCCCAGAGTGCTGGGATTTTTAAAGCATATGCGCCACCACACCCTGCCCGTGTGTTATCTTAGTGTTTTCCTAAGTGTTTGCATGTGGAAGTCCAGAGTGGCAAGGGTGCGCTCCCCGAGTACGCAGCCTTCCAGGGACCAGACCAAGACCGAGTGGGTCCATCTTGCTCCGTCCAGAACTCTGCCCGGGTCCTGGGAGCTTTCCAGGGAGGCCACTGGCGAGCCTGTTCGCACATGGTCTGGGTCTAAAAGGCAAGGAGACACTTGGGACATCAACCTGGACAAATGTTTGAAGGTCTACAAGATGAAGAGTACGTTGGCCTCATTAGTCGTTAAACCCCGGGCTCTGAAGAGTGGCCTACCTTTCAAAGACAGTTTGGTGGCTGGATTTTCTCATGTTGTACAAATGACTGCCAATAGCAGGGAACTGACAGGCCATCTAGAAAGCAAATATTTCTGGGAGCCAAATAAGTAAGTTTAGAAAAAACCCTTGAAAAGAAATTCAATATTTATTTATTTATTTATTTTGAATATTTAAAACTTTATTTTAAAGAGTAAAAACAGCAGAAACAAAGATAGAAAAACAGTAACAAGCAAGAGTACATATAGTACAGAATCTCAAAACAAGAACAAAAATTTAAC
>PVKN010028918.1:0-13121 GCA_004027915.1 Capromys pilorides
TTTTATTTTTTTAAATTTATTTTATTTATTTATTTGTTTGCTTGTTGTGTTTGTTTGTTTCTTTATTTATTCATTTTTTTTTGTGGCTGGCTCAGCCTGCCCTGGTGGTGGTGCTGGCGCAGCATGTGGTGCCGGGGATCGAACCGCAGTCCCCGCAGTTGCCTGAGCCTTCCCAAGCAGGCGCTTTAGACCACTGAACCATCTCACCGGCCCTCTTTTATTTTCTTAAAAGAAATATTGCTGGTATCTAGCCCTGTCTCAGATAAAAGAAAACAGACTTCTCCCCGTGGTACAGGGGAGGGCATAGATCATCCTGTGGGAGGACATTCTGTGATTCTAAAAGGTGGTACAGTGCTGGGTGTCTCTTGAGAACCCAGGAAGAGTGGAGATTTCTGGGGCAGAGAGCACAGGGCTTCAGGAGGGACGGGTTGGGGCCAAGCGCACAGTGACTTATCTTTCCTTCCTCCCTTCTAAGCTAAAGTTGGGTCTCTTGCCCCCATCTTCACCCTACTGCTGTCTGCCCAAGCCATGGCCTCTCTCCACTCAGCAGAGCAGCTATGTGTTGGGCCCATATTAGGAACGAGAGATGCAAAGATGAGCAGACGAGGCCAAACCTGGCATAAGCTCAACCCCTGCCGAGGTGGCAGGACCCACAAAGGATCCCTGGCCAGTCTGCAATCGAGGGTGCTATGGGCATAGAAAAGGAGCAGTTTGCTAGTCTAAGAGAAGAGGGCCAGGGAAGATGCCCTGGAGAATGAGTCCCCAGAGGGCTGGGTCTTGAAGGACAAGAAAGAAAAGCATATAGAACATACAAAGGCGGGAACAAATGAGTGAACACGTGAGTTTGTGGAAATTTGGTTCGCTGTGGTGGCTCACAGAGTCCTTTGAGGGGAGAGTGAGATCGATGATGTCAGGAAGCCTATAAGAGGTGGGAGCCAGGGAAGGATTTTCATGTGGAATTTCATTTTTTAAATTACTTTTAATAGGAAAGAACAACGCAACAGCTTCAAAACATGTTAGTAGTACATTCCCAATAATTGATACAATACATATTGTCGTCTGGAATTTCATTTTAGTGTTACGGTGCTCACTCTAACTCAAGCACATTCTTGTGGTGCTGAGGAAGCTGGGTTTTAAGGGAAGAAAAGAGCAAAATTGTGGAGATTAGTAAGTAGGCAGCCCATTCAGGCAGACAAAGAAGTTTCCTTCTAGGTTGTGGAAGATGTGGATTACAGTATTAGGCAAAATTTATGGGGGGGAATCAGGAATTGGAGATTTGCCGTTGTACCTAGGCAGGAGGCAGTGAAGGAGCCAGCAATGCCTGCGGCCACTCCCAGGTCTCTGAACCAGATGCTGGGTGGGTGACTGGTGGCATCTGGAGATGAGAGAGAGGATCTCCTTGAAGGCTGACAGGAGGCCCCTCATCCATCAGCCTGCTGTTTACTCAGGAGACATGCGTGCCCTGGCCTGCTGAGTCCTTGCAGCTCTGGCGTGATGTATCTTAGAGGATGGGTCACATTCTCCAGCCTTCCCGTGTCCTTATATCCTTCAGATCACCTTCCCCTTGCACAGCAGGAAGTGGCACTGTATTAACAAGTGCTCTTGCACCTGCTTCCAGGGACTCTTGTTCACTGCCACTCAGGAAATGTCACTGTCACCACAGAAGTATTCCCTTCTAGGGCTGCCTTCAAGCACGAAGTGCCCCTTTCCTCACCAAAGAGTTGCAAGCATACTTCCCATGCGCAGGAGCCCAAAGCAGACTGGCCAGTGCACTGGTCAAACACCAGAAACAGGTCGCCCTTGCTTCCAAGTGGGCAGGGAACTGCAGGCTCCCGCTGCCACTTGGGAGGCAGCGAAGCGAGCCCATGAACGGATGCGTGGTCTCCAGAGAGACCTGGGTAGCAGCCCCATGCCAAGGGCATCCGCCTAGCCAGTGTGTGAATAAATGCAAAGGCTCAGGTTTCGCTACCCTTTCTCTAGGGCCAGAAGAAGCCCACTGTCTTCCCAAACCTGCATATCCACTCGACCCTCCTCCCTCTCCCCCTCCTGCAGGGCTGGCTGAGCACACCCACTCAAGGCATTGTTTATAAGTGGTGGGAAGAGCTAGTATGGTAGGCAAAGGGAGAAGGGGTAGGTGGTCTCTGGCGTGAAGACAATGACAATGACAATGACTGTAGCATCCTCCATTTTATTGCACGTCTGCTATGAGCCAGGGCTTCCTTTCATGATGACATTTATTCCTCACAGTTGATGGCACCCTGAACCTCGAGGCTAGATCTCTTGCTGGTGTTGCCCACTGCTGTGTTCCAAGCAGGGTCCCGTCCAGGCAAGTCCTAGTCTGGAGCCCATGTTCCCTCTGTTTTGCACACAGAGGGAACGTCAAGACTGTTCTTGACAAAAAGTCACTGTGCAGTCCCTGGGCAGGCAAAAGACAACTCCTGTGGAAATCCCTGCCCAGTGTCACAGGCACACTAGAGATGAGGGTGTTGGAAATAGGAGTCGAGACTCTTCAGGGACCATAAACCTTTCTCTGCCTAGAGACCCCAGACAGGCCGAGGGACAGTCCACGGACACAAACATGCAGTTCTTAAAAGGCACAGTCCCTGTGCTGTGGATATGTGGGTACGCCAGAGCTCTGGATGACACAAAGCCACAGAAGGGCTGACTTACACAGAAGGCCCCAGAACACACACACACACACACACACACACACACACACACACGCACACTCACACAAATGATCACACGCAAGCACATATATAGATGCATGCCCTGGAGCAGTTCTGGGGACCCTGAGGCAGGTGTGTGAAGGAGGGCTCTGGGTGGTCAGATGAGGCTGGCGATGCTGGACGTGGTCTCATGACGCTGGCCAGCAAACAGCTGCCCTGAGATGTTGAAGATGTTGCTAGTGCCACTGTGGGTGGCAGAGGCTGCCCCACGGATGGGAGGGCAGTGTCTGCTCACGAATACTTGATACAGCAGCAAGCCCAGCAGCAAGAAGGAACCCAAGGCAGCCAGGGCAATGCCCACAGACAGCATGGCAGTGAGGGGCCGAGCAAGGGCAGAGGCAGCGGCCAGCCCAGCCAAGGTCAGGCCAGTGACCAGCAGCACCAAGCCACTGAGCAGCACCACCAGGGCATCGGCCCCTCCACCACTGCGCAGCAGGGCCACGTGGTGGGCTTGGCGTATGCAGTTCATGTCCTGTACGGCCGAGCTCAACAGCTGCTTCACCAGAACCAGCAGGGCCAACAGGCAGAGCACGGTGCCCGTTGCTAGGCGCCACTCGCCAGAGCGGCTGCTGGTGGAGGACAGCAGAGCCACACCACCGGCCCCACAGCCCGTCACAAGGCCCACCGCCATGGTGAAGCACAGCAGGGAGCGCCGTGGCTGCTGGGACCACCAGAGCTCCACCTGCTCTGCCAGTACGTCCGGGGGCAGCTCCTGGCCGGCAGGGGCTCGTGCAGGTTCAGACATGGCTTGGTCAGGCAGGGTCAGGGCAGAAGGCCAGGGTCAGGGGTCAGAGGGGGCAGACCATGACCCGGTGCCTCCACCTCCTGCTCGTCAGCTGCAGGCCCAGAGTCTCACTCCTGTTAGCCCAGGCAGAGGCCACCATTACCTGCAAGGGCAAGATCGCAGTGTGACCTCCCACCCACCACCCCTCAGGGACTCACCTCAGAGCCTTGGGGCAGATCCCTGAGAGTCCTCCCCAGTGTCCTCTGCAGTCTGCTCTAGGAAAGCCCCCTGTCCAGCTCCCTCCCTTAGCAAAGCCTTTCCAGCACCCCACGAGAACTCCTTCCCTCTTTAGTGCTTCCCCCTCTTCCAGGGAGTCCCTTTGCCCAGCCCCTGACCTCTCTGGCTCTAGCTCTCTCAGTCGCCTGTCCCATCCTGGCTGGCTGAGGGAGCTGGTGCCACAGAGGATGATGGGACCAACAGCCAGAGATAAAGCCTCATTCAGGATCAACTCACATGGCCTGAGCTGTCACCACTGGTTCCTGGGAGGGAGTAGCAGAGAGGGAGGGGGTTGAGGACTTAACCCTTCGGGAGCCAGCAGCCGGGCCCTGAGCCCTCTCTCTTATGGCAATGCCTGCTCTTTCTCTGTGGGTTGGGATCTGACCCCTAACATCGCCCTTTCCCTAATCCCACCCCACCCCACCACCTGACAGGCAATAACAGATGATGGCTCCCAGATTCCTCTCTGCTGCCCGGCTCTTCCTCTTGAGTCAACGGTTGCTTTGATGTGCAATCATCATCTCTGAGGCCACAGGTCCCAACCCAAGCTTCTCCTCTTGCTCTAAACCTGCTTTTCTCCTGTGTTCCACGGGTCAGGTGACATCACTTCCCTTTTGGCTGCAGGGGGTTGCCCATCTTCCTCTGCCCCACCCAACCTTAGGGCAAAGGAGCCTCCTTAGGTTTCTCCATCCAGTTTCTGGTCTCACCCCACTGTCCCTGCCTCTTCGCTCTGACCACACTGAGCCTCCTGCCTCTCCACTCCTTCCCACTCTTCCCTGTGCCCCATCTGTGCCATCCCCCTCCATGATTTATCCAGAGGAAAAAGGAGGAGGGCCGGGGAGATAGCTCAGTGGCTTAAGTGCAAGGTCCTGAGTTTGATCTCCAGTACAAAACAAATAAACGAACAAATAAAAAAACCCTCAGAGCTAAGAGGACGACTCTGGACCTGAGTGCTAGCCCAGACCTTCCCAACATGGAGATGTGGAGAGGACTCAGCAGCAACTGGTAGTCACTGAACCTGTTCCCTGGAGGACTCACAGGGAACATGACTCACAGCAGGGAAAAATCAGGCAAGCACAGTCCCTGCCCTCTGGATCCTGCTGCAGAGCGCTAAGAGCTGGGTGTGCATCAGCACAGGAGCCTGGGAGCCAGGGCCCTCAGGGGAGCCCCAGTCCTCTGGGAGGTCCCACGAACTCACTGAGAGCCTCAGTCTCTTTTCCTGAACACTGAAGTCAATGACCCTTATCCCGAAGGGTGAGGGGCAGACAAATCATCTCATATCTTCATTTAGCCACAGAGAGGCTAAAGCTTGTTTTTTGAACAAAGGAAGAAAAATGTTTCCCCTTCTATTCACAGTGGTTTATAGGACATGGCTCCTGCGTCACTGCAGGAATCTGAGGTGGCCCTGCACAGGTTATACCCAGGAGGCATGGGTCCTTCACCAACCCTCGGCTGGGTCTGCTGAGTACACAGGAGGGTGCAGCAGATGGTAGGTGGAGGAGGGGCCATGGGTGGGGAGAATGGAGTCCTCCCAGCATTCCCCAGGGCTGTGACTTGCTGGTCAGAAAGTGCTGGCACAGGCTGCAGTGATTGTAGAGCCAGGCTGGGGGTGGGGTGGAGGTGCTGGGGAAGAGCCGGGGAGAGGTGGGGTGGAGTGGGTGGGAGAGTGTGGGGCACTCACGAGAATGTGCTGGATCCAATTTGAGTGGAAAGGGCCCAGAAGGTGGGGTGTTCTTGCTTGTTTCCGGGGGAGATGTTTCACCTGCCTAACCTGCAGGCAGGTGAGCCTATAAGGAGGGGGGTTAACAGGTGGCGGTTCCAGGGCAGGGCCTGAGCTGATTGGCTGACGTGGCACTGCTCCTGCTGGCCGGGACATTCCTGGGGAGGGAGGGGTGTTTGGCAGCTGCTGTTGGACTCGGAACACTATAGCAGACCTAGGCAGCAGGAGGAATGCTGTCTATCTGCCCCAGAGCCTGGGTCCAGCCCAACCCCCAGCTCCAACCCCACTTTAGCTTTAGTTCCTGCCTCAGAATTTACCCCAGCTCCAACTGGGGTTTAACTAGAGATCTCAGTCACACCCCTGCCCTTGCTTCATTGCCAAGCCCAACCCTGGTTTAAACCTCAGCTCCAACTCCTAACTCTAACTCAGATATTCTGAACTTAGGTCCTAGACCCCAAATGGATCCTTGACCCCAAACTTGCTTCCTATTCCCGAGTCCAGTCCCCCACATTCCAACTTTAACCTCAAACTGAGCCCCAAAGACTAGCACCGCGTGATCTTTGGAGGAGCCCCAATGCCTCCATCCTCGATCCTTTACACCAGGCTGGAGACCTCATGAGGCCTTTGTTCATTCTCCTGGCTGTGGTGGGCCTGCTCCCTGGGGCTGGGTCCTGCCGGGAAGTGGGGAAGTAAAGGTCTTTCACAGGGAAAGACCCTGGAATAAACATGTTGGAATAATGCCACACTATTTCTCAGGGCTCATGCAACCCCTGCCCTCCAGTTAGAATGAGTGACATCAAGTTCTGCAGGCTCTATCCTCCACCCGGTCTTCATGGCTTTCGAACTTAGGGTTCCCTTTGCCTGGGGTACTTACCACTCCTCAGCCTCAGTCTGGTCATCTGGTCAACTGTGATGTCCTCTCCTCCAGGAAGCCCTCCCTGATGTACAGCCTGCTTTGAGTTCTTTATTCACGGCACTGTGCTTCCCTATAGCTGCTTTTCCAGCAATGCGTGTAAGTGCCCTTCATTTACTTGTCTGTCCCTCACTAGGAGTGTGGCCCCGGGTGAGTGCAGAAGTAGGGCCTGTTTTGCCAGCTGGCGCATCCTCAGTAGCCAACACTCAGTGGACTACACATGGGAAATAATCAGTAAGTGTTTGTTCAGTGATGGGCTGAGTAAATAGAAGTGTCAACTGACAGGTGTGGAGGTCTTGGGCATGGAGCCCATAAATAAAACAAGAAAGACGAGTTTGGCCCGGGCCAGGAGTTTGGTGAGCCCATGGGGTGGCCTTGGACTGTGCTGGTAACCATGGAGGGTGCCGAGGTGTAACAGGACAAGGCCAGGGCTCTGCTTCTAAGCAGCAGGCTGGCACCGCACACACACTTTCGGGAGTGGCCCAATGGGTGGCTGACTGAAGGGGACACAGATCTCCTTCTGATGTGTATGAAATAGAAAGAAAAACAAAGTCGAGTTATTTCTCCATTATCTGCTTCTAGAACAATCTTGCTTGATCTGTTGTGTTCCCTTTTGCTTGATCCTGTAGGGAGGATGTATGTAAATTTAAACTTTTCTAGCAGCCTCTTTTGTCAGAATAGGTGAGATTAGCACATGAAGTAACATAATTTAGTTTCAAAATATTACTATCATTATTATAATGATAATTTTTATTTTTTTTGAGCCAGGATCTTGCTGTGTGTTCGAATTGTTCAACTCAGTATGTAGCCCAGGCTGGCCTTGAACTCATGGTGATCCTTCTGCCTTAGAGTCCGAGTGCTGGGATTCTAGGCTTTAAAATATATTTTAATATGTAAATTGATAATGAGCTACTTGAAATTCTTTTGAAAATTTAACGTGTCTTTCACGCAGACTGCACTTCCATTTAGGCTAGCCACACTCCCGATGCCCTGTCGCCACACCTGGCTCGTGCGGGATCCCTGAGGGGGGTAAGCTCTCCACGTCCTTCCCCTGCGGAGGACAGGGCAGCTGCGTGCTGCAGGCTGACCAGGTGTTGGGGTCAACACTATGGTGTAGTAGGTGTTCAAAGGCTTTGCCAAGCATTATAAAGGTGCTGTCCCCATAATCAAGGGTGCGGAGGAACCGGGGCTGGCATGGCCTATGGCTGTGGATTCCTCTTATACACACCAACCCTCACTTACCTTCCTGATCCCAAAGGAGGCCCAGTGCCAGGCAGACCCACTGCGCAGTGGTCCCAGGCAGAGTTGGGCCAGGGGATGCATGCAATTTGTTTTCATTTCAAAGCTTCCCCTGTTTGAACACGGACTGGGCAAGCCATTGCTCTGGTCTGGGTCTTACCAGGTGAGTTGCAGCTCAGCGGCCTGCAGGTTTTGCACGGGGCTGGTAAACTGTCTCCAAAGCAGAGGTCACAGGGTCAGCACAGATGGGCAGGGGTAGGGTCAGAGGAAGGGTTGGCACGGGTTGGCATGGAAGTGTGCATTTGACTTGCCCTCAGCTACATTCAAAGGTGACTGGGGAGTGTCCAGGGAGGAGGACAGAGAACTCGAGGCATGTTGGCCTGCTTTTGCCTGGCTCCTACTGATACTGCACTCAGGCAGGAAGCTGGTATAATATTACAAAGAATAAACAAATAGGATCACATTAAATGAAAAAGCTTCTTTCTGATTTTATTTTATTTGTTTTATATTATGGCCAGCCCAGCCTGCCCTGGGGGTGGGGCTGGCACAGCATGTGGGGCGGGGGATTGAGCTGAGGTCCCTGCGGGAGCCTAAGATTTCCTAAGCAGGTGCTTTAGACCACTGAGCCATCTCACTGGCCCGAAAAAGCTTTTTTCTGAACACCAAAGGAAATCACCAACCAGTGAAGACACAACCTACAGGATGGGAAAAAAATTATTTGCTACCTACTCTTCAGATAGAGGAATAATACCTAGAATGTATAACTAAAAAACAAAAAAAACAACAAAAAAATTAAATTCCCCTACAAACTTAAGGATCCAGCCAAAAATGGGCATCTGAAATGAATATATAGGGGCCAGTGAGATGGCTCAGCAGTCTAAAGCGCCTGCTTAGGCAAACCTAGGCAATTGCAGGAACCATGGTTCTATCTGTGGCCCCACATGCTACTCCAGCCCAACCCCCAAGGCAGGCTGAGCTGGCCATAATAAAAAAAAATGAAATGAATATATATTTCCCCAATGAAGAAATACAAATGGCCAATGCATGCCAAAATGTTCAGCGTCACCTTTCCAGTTGAGAAATGAAAGTTCAAACAACACTGACATTTTCCATTTCACTCCAGAAAGAATGGCTATCATCAAGAAATCATGCTCCAGGGGTGGACAGAGAGCTCAGTGGAATAAGCGTTTGCTTGGCAAATGTCAGGTCCTGAGTTCAATCCCCAGTACCACCAAAAAGAAAGAAAGAAATCATGTTCTGCTCCTGAACCTGTGTTTACTGGCTGTGCAGTCAAGAAAATACCCTGCTGACCAAGGTGCGGGGTTCTGCTATGGGAGGGCCCTTCTGTGGCCTGGCCTTCTGCCTTCTCCCCCTTACCAACTGGACAGGCCAGCTCTACATATGCCCAGGCTCACTTAGCTGGGAGTTTCCAGCTCCTTTTCCTTCTGGTTTAGATTATCTGGGACCACATTTCATAGCCACCACCTGACCTGTGGAATTTTGCTCTGATGCTTCTCCGGTGCAGCACATAAGGGAATGGAATCTGGAGTCCTGGGGGCGGATGGGGCCGTAACTCTGGCCTCGCCTGTATGACCATGTACCGGTTCATTTACTGCTCCTTGGTTTTGATCTCCTCATCAGTAAACTGAAGTTCCCTTGTGGGCAAAAGGTGCTGCTCTGACTCTGAGATATTTTTCAGTTGAGTTTCCATCATTTGAATGTGGATGTATCCTGGCTGGCCACAACACCTTTACTCCTCTGGAGGAGTCTGGTTTCCTCTGTTTTTCCTTTTCTCAGTCAGGCTCCCTCACCTTGGCTTGGTTAACTCTTTCTAATCCTTCCAAGTGTTCACTACTTTTCCTCCCCTCTACTATCACCTTGGTCCAAGCCACTGGCCTGTCACAACTGGACACCCACAATTTCCTTCTGACTGGCCTCCTGCCTCCGTTATTTGGGTGTTTTCAAGCAGCGCTCTGCACAGACACCTTGTGGAGCTTTAGGTACTGACAACAGCTCTTGCCCTCATGGAACTGTGCTAGCAAGAGGGGCAGGAATTAGAAAACCAAGGGGACATGTTGTGGTGGGGGTTATGAGGTACACAATATGGTAGGTGTAATTTACATGGGAAAGGTCAGAGACTGACTTTCTGAGGAAGTAGCATTTAAGCCAAGATATGCAGGAGGTGTGGGGACAAGAGCATCTCAGGCAGTATGTAGAAAGATCCAATAGACACTGGAGGAGCTGCAAGGACATCAGTGTGCCAAGAGTCTGAACAGCCAGGTGCGTGACTCGCAGGAGCCTAGTGCTACCATGACTCCCATCTTAGTCTTTCATGTGCCTCCCAGGCCCTGCACGTTCTGGCCCACCTGGCCTCATATCCCCTCAACCTCATTTCAACCCAGTTTTTTCCATGAAGATAGAAGTAAGATGCTCCTTTGGAATGGAGAAGCTTGAGTGCCAGAGGAGCCCAGCCACCTGGTGTGATAATGTAAGGGGCTGGCGTCTCTGTGGCAGAACTCTCTGCTGCCTGGATTTCCTCTTGCTCTTGGAATCTGGCATCCCAGAGGGCAGAGGGCCTTCTAACCTGGCACAGAGGAGCTGGCTGCTGTGATAGGGTGACATAGCACTTTGTTTAGTAGCCTCTGTCAGGGACCCTCTGCTGGCTGCATCTGCCTTCAGGAGAGCCTTGTCAAATGGAGAGCTGAGTCTTAGCTCCTGTTGTGAAAACTAACCCAAGATTAGGCCCAGGGTGTAGGTGACACAGACCAAGGAAGGTAGGAAGCCTTGCTAGTGACAGCCTCCACGAGGCCCAAGAGCACCAGCAGACACCAGACACTGTGGGCTTAGATCTATATTTGGGTATTAGATGGGCACCTTGCCTCTGCAGGCAGAATCCAGTGACAGCTGGCTTATACTTCTTGGCTCTTTACTGTACCTTTCCTGACATCTCTGCTTAACTGAGTGTCTCAGGATGGGGCCTGGAGGATTACTAGAGGGATAGGAGCCCCAGAAGTGGAGGAGCTGGGCAGGCCCTGCAAACGAAGAAGGTAAGTCTAGGGTGACCTGAGGTAAGAGAAGGAAGGGCAGAGCTCTGCTTGGAGTCCCAAGAACAACATCCACAGTAGTGCAGAACTGTGGAGAATCCTTGCTCCATTCATGCAGTGGTGCCTCAGTTCACAAACACCTGATGGGGCTGAGGAGGTAGCTCAGTAGAATAAGCGCTTGCCTGGCAAGCGCAAGGACCTGAGTTCAATCCCTGGTTCTGCAAAAACAAACAAACAAAAAACCACTTGAATAATTTTATCGGCAAACAGAAGTATTTGGGAAAATTTTGTTTTTGTTTGAAAACTCTGGGTCAGGTACCAAAGATGACTGTGGCCGTCTTTCCCAGAATTGTGGAATGAATTAAGTTCATGAACCGAGGCACCACTATATTTTACTCTATTCATTTATTTATTTATTTATTTCTGGGTGCTGGGGATCAAACTTGGGACCTTGCACTTGCTAGGCAGGCACCTACGCCACTAAACTATATTCCAGGCACCCTTTCCCTTTTCTTTTACTCACACAGAAATCTCAGAAAGCCTCACTGTGTTTCACACAGAAAAAGAAAATGTAGGAGGCTTTGGTCTTGACTTGGCTGGGAGAGAAGAAAGTCAGGAGGGGGACAACAGACAGGGTTATATAAGCTGGGAGCCCAGGACAGCAGGCAGCTGGAAGCCAGCCCGAGAACCGTGCGATGTCTGCAGCGCTGAGCGCGCCGCCGAGGAGCAGCCGCACTGGCTCGGGATGCGCAGCCTCGCAGCCTCGGGGACTCCTCCCACTCCTGCCTGGCGCCAGCGGAGCGTAAGTTGGACAAGGTCGTAGGCAAACATCTTTATTCTGGCTAGGTCCCCAGGGCAAGAGGAGGAGGCTGATGCCGCACGCACTGCAGATTCCAGCGCAAGGCTGCCTGAGGACAGGTACACTGTGCTTCTGGCCCGAGGTGGCTCACCAGAGGGATCACTTGGTCCTCACCTCGAAATCCACCTCTGAGTCGGCCAGGGAGGGAAGTCGAATTCCAGCGATGGTGTGAAAGCCCGGCACTTGCTCCTGCTCTTGGATCTGGTCTCTGAGGCGCTGGATTTCTAGGCGTTGCATTTCAATGATTCTCCCGGTTTCTTCTTGCTCATTCAGTCTCATAGTGACAGGGGCACTGGGCACATCCCGGCTGGACACTGGAATGGGTAGAGCAGGACAAGTGAGGCCTGTTCACTGACCTGCGGTAGCCTCTTTTCCTCTCCCCACTCCCCGAACGTTCTTTGGATGGCTACTGTGGGAAGACAGTCTCAGGTGCTGGGGGTACAAAGGTAAGTGATGGACTCCGGCCTGAGCACAGACCGCTAAGTGATCGTGGCCCTGATCTAACATGGCCGAATCCCCAAAACAACAGCTTATCTTCGCAGTGACCACTTCTTCCTTCTTCACTCTAGCCTTGGGCACTGCTTCCTTTCACCTTTCCCACCCGCATAAGGGAGTCTCCAATCAGCTCCCTGTGTGTCACTGAGACTGCCTCTCAAACGCTGCCCCTAGCAAAAGTTCCTAAAGTCTCGTGCTCCCTGTTTCAGGTCAGAGGGTCCTCCCATCTCCTGGCCCCCATCCTTGCTGTCTTCAGTGTTAATAAAGGCTCCTCCCATTTTGGCTTCTCTGCTGTGCTGCTACCACCAATAAAACCAAACTGTAAGTAGACTCTTTCATCTTCTCACAGAGAGACTGAGAAATTAGGGACACTTGGGAATGACCAAGAGGAGGCTGAGCAGGGCATTGGCGTGGGCCCTCCTGGATCCCTGCGCTGAGGTCCTCTGCAGTGAAGGCTCCTTTCGCCCCTCTGTACCCATCAGGCAGGGTGGCACGCCGCACGCGCAGTCTCCGCTCCTGGAGACAGAGGGCTCTGCACCCCGCTGTGTGGCCACCCACTGGAGCTCCCTGAGGTGTCTCTACCCCTGGCTCAGTCATCTCTGTCTCAGGTTTGCCATTGCCCTGGGCAGTGTCAGCATTCGTCAGGGCCCACAGCTCATGCCATTCCCAGCATTAGTGACAGCGCCTCTACCCATGCCAGCACACACTCGGGCCTCCTCACCACCCAGGATGCTGCGCTCTGTGTGCTTTTCACTCCAGCAGGCTGCACCTCTCTGCGCTTATGTGCTCTGGCTGACTCATGCCTTCTTGTTCCTGGACACCCTCCATCCCTCCCTGCCCCCTAAATGGGCTCTCCTTCCATTCACTTCCTTTCCTGGTCAGTTAGACCCATGGTGACTTCGTCCTCCATTTCCTGGACAGCACCCTCAGTACTGGTTCTGCTGCATCCTTCTGTCTCCTGTGCCCCTCCCCACCCCCCAAATCCAGACCTCAGATAACCCAGCTTCTAGGATCTTCTTGTGTAGGTCTGGCCTGCTATACACTACTGAGCAAAGTACCATAAGGTGAAGCACTTGGGGCTGAGGAGATAGCTCCATGGCACAAGTGCCTGCCTGGCAAGTG
>PVKN010028919.1:0-13121 GCA_004027915.1 Capromys pilorides
CATAGCGCAGGTGGACTCTGGCTGCTACGGGGCTCCCCACACCAGCCCCGACGGCCTCCTCAGAGGCAGCCGGCATCACTGTCGTTCCGTTTTCCCCGTGGTTCCCAAGGGTGCCCTGGGTGAGGCCCAGCAGGCTCCAGCCCAGTGCCCAGTGCCCTCCCTGCTCTCCCCTCCCAGCTGGCGGCTGCTGCCCGTGGCCGCGCCCCCTCACCCTGGTGGAGGAAGCGTCTCTCTGCTTTGTGAACTGAAAACATTAGTCCGGGAAAACACCTCAGATTCTGATCCTCACTGGAGGCGCGGCTGTTGCGCGGCCTGGGCCTCACCAGTCGCAGGCTCAGACCTCTGCACTGGGCTGGCCCTTCGGTGCCCGTGGCCTCCTGTGGCCTTGCCGGCATCCTCCTCCCGGCCTGGGCGGCTCCAGATGACCTTTCGTGGCTGTGACTTCCCACGGAGGCTTTGTGGCAGAAGAGCATGCTCCGTCGGGCTCGATCTTGACATTTGTGGAGATATACTTAATTGGACATTGTCAGCTCCCCTGGGGACGCACCCTTTACCGCCAAGTTGCGATGTGTTTAATTTGGGGTCTAAGACAAATGCCAGTCCTCAGGGGTGAGGCCCGCTAAGCAACAGCTTGCGTTCTGTGCTGCGGGCTGCTTCAAGGACTAGCTCCCCCTGCCTGTTCTGATGGCTCAACCTTCTGCGCTCCGCAGCGACAAAGCTTGTTTCCCTGCCAGAGTATCTGGTTGAGCTCATGGGGGTAACACGGCTCTGCGTTTTGCAGCGCCCTGCTCTGCTTCGCATCTTTCCTGCTTCAGCCTCCAGTGTGATTTCAGCGCCCACCTCCCCGCCCCCCACCATAATCCAGCCTCATGGACCCACCAGTATGGAGCTGCTTAGTGGGCAGGGAAAGTGGGGCTTGCCTGGATGTTGAGGAACCCCCAGCTTTCACCCAGAAGGGCTAAGGCCTGTGCTGGTCCGCGGTAAAGTCACGTCCAGTGAGGGGACCTGGCCTTAGGAGAGGACGTGCTTCGGTGGCATTGCCAGCCCGAGAGCTGAGGTTCCAGGTCAGCTCCCAGGCCATCTGTGGGTGGCAAGGCGCACTCCCACCGGCACTGTGGCCCACACTGTGGCCTGCTACTGGCCCAGCTCTAGGGAACGGTTCTGGCTTGGGCTGGCTTGTGCTGTGGCCCAGCAGCCCTCCTGTCTCCATGTGGCTTTGGGAGTGGGCCTTGCAGTTTATGTGTCCCTGAGCTTTCCCAGGAGCTCCCAAAACCGTGGTGCTTGCTGGTGTGGGCAACAGTGAGTCCATGTCCTGTGGCTGTAGCCAACGGCCCAGGCTGGGTACTGTATAAAGAAAAGGGCTTCTTCTGGTTTTGGTGGGACTGAATGCCACAGGGTCACCCTTGGAGGAGAGCAGAAGAGACCCCAAGATTGGACAGGAAGATTCAGGCCAGGCCACGGTGTGTGCTGTGTCCTGCTATGTGTGGAGACCCTGGGGCAGCCTGCTTATGGCAGTGTTCTGTCCTGGGGGCCACAGCCACCTCTCTGCCTTGTCCTCAGATGCAGAGGGGACAGCAGGACACAGTGCTCCTGTCTCTTCTTCTAAGGGCTCCAGCACCTTGTGCCCAACTGCGGAGGTCCCAGCTAGGCCTCCCAGTGGCCCTGCTTCAGGTGTGCCTACACCCAGGGCAGGGGAGCAGCAGCAGAATTCCGAGACAGAGAATTAGTTCAGGACAGGACCAGGAGGGCACTGAGGGAGGAATCCGCACGTGCTTGGGAGCGTGGGGCCAGCTGCTGTGATCCGCTTCCTGGAGTGACCACTAAACCCCGACGGCAGCTTGGAAGGCGTTTGCTCTGGCTCAGGGCTCCACCGGGCTCTGTTCATGAATGGTGGTCCCTGGCCCGTGGCTCCCTTGCCCCGCTCAGGTGGGCAGCACAGTGTGGAGGGCAGGGCAGAGCCGCTCGCCCGGTGCACGGTGTTGGGAAGCAAAGGCAGGGCTGGGGGCCCACAGGACCCCAGTGTCCTCCCCCACGCACCTTCGTGGGTCCTGTGAGTTGGGCTGGGTCTGGCCTGTAGACAGGAGTGGACAGGAGAAGTGGCAGCCGGGCACCCGAGGGACCCTGCAGGCCCTGATAGGCCTCTCGTGGCCTCGCCCCGCCTGTGTCTGGTCACAGCCTCCTGGCGGGTGGTGGGCCAGGTGTTGGTCCCGCAGCCCTGTCCGATGGTCTCTCTGGTTCATGGGTGTGGGGTGGGAGCCACAGCTAATGGGTTTGGGGCGGGCTGGAGGGAGGTTAAGGCCTCCTCAGCTCCTGGGGAGCAGCCCCTGCCACACCGGCTCCTCCAGCCCTGGGACCCTAAGCCGGAATCCCTCCCATCAAACTCATCTGCACCTTAAGGGCTGCCTCGTTGCTGTCTTGGCGGAAAATGCTACTGTTGTGTTTGCCGTGGCCTCTGTCAGCGTTCTCTGTGCTCACGTAAACACGTGAAGTGACAGATTTAAAGACGCAGGCTGCCCTTACACGCTTGGACACCCTCCCAGTCTGTCAGGGTCAGGCACTCAAAGCCTGCTCTCCACAGCAGGCTGGGAGCCCTGGAGTGGGCAGGGTGGGGTGGGGCGCCCGGGGCCGGCCTTGGTGGCTGGCATCTAGTCCTAGCCCACTTGAGGCACCTTTGTGGGCAGAGGGGAGCTGGAGGCTGGGATGTTACTCGACCGTACTTCACAGGAGCAGCCTTTCTGGGAGCGCTTTCTATGAAGCTTTCTTTTCAATTTTTAGCATTCACATTCTGAAATCATTGATCTTTCTGGTCGTTCACTTTGGGGAACTAAATATTTAGGCAAAAATTTTAAGAAGCCATTTCTTTTGACAGTCTGGTGAAGTTTTTATCAAAGAAAGAACTGATATATTTGAAAATAGCAGAAAAAAAATTACAAAAGCCCCCTCCCCCTGAGAATAGTGTTAATGATTTGAAATAATGGTAGAAGCCGGCAGGGCCTCCTGACTCCGAGCCAGAAGGAGATGGGCTGCGGGGAGGCACGGGGGGAGGAGGGGGAGGGCGCTGCTGTCAGTTTTGGGGTCTCAGTTACTTTTCTCATTGCAGAGACAAAATCCCTGACCCCGAGGGTTGCATTTAGCCCAGAGCTTGTAGGGGTTTCGGAACACAATCAGCTGGGCCCAAGGCAGGGTACTCGCAGAGGATCATCGCAGAGGAGAGCCAGGCCACGGCAGGGCGGGCAGAGGCACGGAGCAGCGAAGGGCCGGAAGCAGCCGCCCTCCTCCTGCCTCTTCTACCTGCTTGGGACAGGTAGCGCCCCCCACACCCGGGAGGGGCTTCCCCTTGTCCACGCCCAGAACCATGCCAGACTGACCATGAATTAACTGAGTACCCACGCACCCTGAGTCCCAGCACCACGCAGCCTAGCCCCAGCCACCTCTGGAAAACTCCGTCTGAACTTAACTGCCACACCACCTGTTATGTGTCTTCACCACGGACCATTAGCTTCTTTCTAGAAGGTTCGAGTTCTCAATGTTGTGAATCTGAGGGTGAGAAGAATAATGAGAAGCTACAGCAATGGGGACTGTGTGGCCAGGTGTGTTTTCTAGAAGCTTCCCTGGGCGAAGCAATAGCTTTTGTCTAGCAGAAAATCCAAAGACAGGACTCTGTGAACTCCAAGTTCAAGCATATCCTGGTAGAGATGTTGTAGGAATTTTCTTTTCTCCCTCAGAACTGCTAAATACAGCCAGGTCCAATTACTGTGAAGCAAGCTCGGACGGGATCGCCGTCTGGCTAGTCTGGCTAGTCGTGGGAGTGGTGCTCTGGGGTCGACGTCTCCCTATCGTTCACCACTAAAGTAGACACTGGCAGGGTCCCTTTGCTTTGCCGTTTATCTTTAGTAAATTGTTCCTGTGTAGACGTCACCCTCCAGCTCTGGGCCTGCCTGGTGGTTTCCCCGGTGCCCAGGATGTGAGCAGGTCCCCGTGCTGCTGTGGTAGCTGACACAGTCCTGGGCTGAGTCACCCTTCAGGGACGGAGGTTCTGTTGCTCCTGCAGATGAGGGTGTGCACAGAGGTGAGGTGCAGAGCAGGAGCCCCGGGGCCCCACTGCCCAGCAGGCTACTCGCAGGTGTGCGCCCCGTGCTAGAGCTGCCTGTGGGGAGACCCCTGAGAGAAATGGGAAGCACGGCTTAGTGGGGAGACAGCGGCACAGGAATGCTGGGTGTGGATGGCGCTGTGCGCTGCTGCAGACAGCTCAGCTTCTGGAGCCGAGAGGCACATGTGGCCTCTGTGTGTGTAATCTATCTTACATGTTCATGTACACTTCAGTTTTCTTCAATCATTTTGCATTATTTATTTTTTATCTTTTTGAGACAGGGTCTCGCTATGCAGTTCAGGCTGGCCTTGAGCTCACTCTTTGTAGCCCAGGCTGGTCTCGAACTCGCACCAGTGCTCCTGCCTCAACCTCCCAAGTGCTTGGATTACAGGCGTGCATCACCACGCCTGGCTTGTATTTATATATTATAGAGCTTTTCCTAAAATTTCTCTCATTTCTCTCTCTGTCTCTGTCTCTCTCTGACACACATACACTCATTCTGTGTGTGTGTGTGTGTGTGTGTGTGTGTATGTGTAAAATAAGTACTCCAAGCAAATTATTTTCTGGGAATGCATGTTTCATGGTTTATAAGTGTGTATCTCCCTCCTCTCCCCTCCATTCTACTGAAATTGGGCTATTGTCTTAGTTACTCTTCTCTCGTTGCTGGGACAAATACCCAACACTCAAAATGAGGGAAGGAAAGGTTTTATTTAGCTCACAGTTACTGGAAGTTTCAGCCCATATTCAGCGGGCTCCAAGGCTGAGTGGAACAGGGCAGAGGGCAACCTTCCATGGTGGCAGCTAAGAGCAAGAATGCAGGGAGAAGGCTAGCAGCAGCTCAAGCAGCTACCATCTCTTCCTACTTTACATTGAAATGCAAATCGACCACCTGCCCTAGGGGAGGTACAGCACCCACACCCACACTAATCAATTACAAATTCCAGAAGCTGCCCCATGACAGCATGAGGCTTTGGGGGGACACCTAGACACAAACCATAACAGCCGTGGAGAACTCAACTTCAGGAGACCCGCGTCTGAGGCTTGCGGGGAGCATCGTAAGACCTGTGAGGACCCCTTTTGGCCCTGAACTTGAGGTCCCTGATTCCATAAAATTGGTCCTGTGTGTGGATTCAGACAACTCCCAGGGGGGTCCCCTGTGCTGACCTAGGGTCTCCTGGGGGGGGTTCCGTATGCGGACTCCAGTGTCCCCTGGAGGGGTCCCGTGCGCGGACCCCAGCGTCCCCTGGAGGGGTCCCGTGCGCGGACCCCAGCGTCCCCTGGAGGGGTCCCGTGCGCGGACCCCAGCGTCCCCTGGAGGGGTCCCGTGCGCGGACCCCAGCGTCCCCTGGAGGGGTCCCGTGCGCGGACCCCAGCGTCCCCTGGAGGGGTCCCGTGAGCGGACCCCAGCGTCCCCTGGAGGGGTCCCGTGCGAGGACCCCAGCGTCCCTGTCCCGTGTGTGGACCCCAGCGTCTCCTAGAGGGGTCCCGTGCGCGGACCCCAGCGTCCCCTGGAGGGGTCCCGTGCGCGGACTCCAGCGTCCCCTGGAGGGGTCCCGTGCGCGGACCCCAGCGTCCCCTGGAGGGGTCCCGTGCGCGGACCCCAGCGTCCCCTGGAGGGGTCCCGTGTGTGGACGCCAGCGTCCCCTGCAGGGTTCCAATGTGTGGACCTGAGCTGTGGCCCACAGCCCGGGCTGCTGCCCAGTCACCTCTCCTGCCACCTGTTTGCATTACGTCATTGGCTTCCCAGAGCACAGTTGCACCCAAGGCCTTAAACAAAGTGGTTCTTCTTGCATTGTTTGCACTCAAAGAGCTGACACGGAGCCAGCTGATGTCATTGTGTGTCTTTGTGTGGCTGCCATGGCAACCGGGCGGTCAAGCCTCACTGACGTGGTGGGGCGGGAGGCGGAGAGCAGAATTTTCGAAGGCTCCCTACTGTTTTTCTGAGTGTGGGGTTTTCTGGCACCCTTCTCTCCCGCCCCCCCCCTCCGCCCTTTACCTTTTTTTTATCTGGCTGCTTTTAAGACCAGTTACAGCTTGGGCACCCTAAATAAGAGGAAAGTCTTTCTCTTCCTCCTTAAGAGTAACCGTCTCGTAAGCGTGTCATCCTTTCCTCTCATGTGATGTGGAAAAGTGTCACAATTGCGTTTTGGTGAAGAGAAAGACCAAGTTAGACGTTCCTGTCACAGCGTCAGCGTGGACTGTTTGCGTGGAGCTTTATGGAGGTAAAGCTGAGCAGATTTTAAATAACTCTCTGGAATCTCCTTTCGCGGAGCTTGTGATGCGGACGCTGAACGGCTTTTATTTACTTATTTGTCGAGGTATCCAGTGGGGAGGGTTTTTCTGGATTTTCATGTTTCCTTAGACTTTGGAAATTCTCTTTCACATGTCACCTTTTCCTCAGCAAAACAGAATAACGCGTAAGCAGAGCTGGCAGCAGCAGCAGGCAGTTAGAGCGAGTTCGTAGCTCTTGTCTTTCTTTTCAAAAAGGAAGTTTTGTGCTTTTTACCCATTTGGGGTGAGTAAAGGGATTGTAACACTGACTTGGAGCTTTCTGGGGACCCTGGCTTCCTGACAGGAGGGTGTCTCGGTCACCGCCGGCCTCCCGGTCAACGGTCGAGGACAGCCCTGAGACCCATATCGGCTGGTGGGCAGCTCCCTGTGAGTCTCCACAGAGCGACATGACGTGGGGAAGACACACGTGCAGCTCAGATGTCCCGTCCTCCTTTCAACAGGGCCGGCCCTGCTGACACTCTGTGTCCTCTGGCCCGTCTCCTGGGACTGTTGAGGCAGACATGAGACATCTGTTGTTGGGGACAGATGCCGCGCTCTGTTCTGGTGGCTGTCAGCTATCAGAGGTGTCCCAGTGTCCCGCTCTGTTCAAAGACCAGGCCAGACGATCCCTTCTGTTGGACTCGAATGCCAGCTCCAGAGGGGGAGGGTGGAACAAAGACCCCACGCCCTCGTGTGCACCTCCGGGAGCCCCTAGTAATCCTCGGGGTGTGGCCATGTGTAACAAACAAGGAAGGGAAATTTAAACAAGGAACCAAGCTCCCAGCCCTTGGCCCCTCAGGGACTATTCTGAGCTAGCCTTCTCAGGTTCTATTACTACATGGAAGCATTCTTTTGGTTCTCATATGTGTTTCCTTTTTAATGCCTATGTAATACTCCATGGAATGAACAATGACGTTTGCTTTTACAGAAATCCCACTGTGGCTTTTCTCTGGCCTTTCTACTAAACAGAAGGTACCAGGCTAACCTCTTCGCTTGCCTGGTCTGGGTCCCAGGCCTTCACCCCCATAATGGAGACTGCACTTGCCCAGATGGGGTCACATTTGCACTTGAAAATGGGGACCAGGTGAACTGAAGCTCTGTAGGCTGCACTCACGGTTCCTGTGGCGGAGCAGGCTTGGGGCTCAGCGCCTCTTAGTTGCATCCGTGCTCCCCCATGGGCTGATTTCCCCTGCCTGCCCCCAGTCACGAGCAGGGTGGGCACTGCTTTCAGGCCCCATTGTCCTCACTCTGACAGCAGGGAAACTGAGGCACAGACAGAGGAGCTTGGAGGCTGTCACAGAGCTGGAGCTGGGTGGCACTGGGCATCTAGCCAAGGCACCAGCCCCTGCTCTGGCCCTGCTTGTGGTCACTCTGCTGGGTGCAGTCTAGTGAAGCAGAGTGCGGGCCTCAGTTCTGCAGTGGGGGACGTTGCCCTGCCATCCTCTGCCCCAGCGCAGGGCTCTCTGCTGGCCCCAGGCAGACGAGGCAGCCATGGGTGGTGGGCGGGCTCCTCCCTGGCAGGCGGCCGGAGGGATGCATTCTAAGCTGGGAGCAGTGGTGTTCTCTGGAGGCTGAGGCAGGAGAATCACAAGGCTGAGGCTAAGGCAGGAGAATCACAAGGCTGAGGCTCAGCAGGGAAAATCTCAAGTTCCAGACCAGCCTGGGCAACTTAGCAACAGCTAAATCCTGTCTCAAAATACAATGGAAAAGGGCTGGAGATAGCTCAGTGTGAAGGCCCTGGGTTCAACTCCCCCTACCCAAAAACAAAGCGTGTTCTAAAGCCCTCTGTGCAGGGAAGAGAAGCTGGTTATGTGCCCCAACTGAACCCCACTTTCGTCCTGGTTTCACATACCTAAGAGCAACACCAGCACCCCACCCACAGGCAGCAGCCCCCCCCCCCACGCACAGCTCAAGGTCACTGTGGTCACTGTGGCTTTCTGTCTGCCACAGGGGGGCTCAGCAGCTTTAAGCAGAACCACGAGAACCTGTGTGACAACTCGCTGCAGCTGCAGGAATGTCGTGAGGCAGGCGCAGCCGTGGTGCCCGGCCTGCTACCTCAGCCTGTGCCCAGCACGCCGGACATCGAGAGTGCCGAGCTCACGCCCATCTTGCCCTTCCTCTTCCTGGGCAACGAACAGGATGCCCAGGACCTGGACGCCATGCAGCGGCTCAACATCGGCTACGTGATCAACGTCACCACGCACCTGCCACTGTACCACTATGAGAAGGGCCTCCTCAACTACAAGCGCCTGCCGGCCACCGACAGCAACAAGCAGAACCTGCGGCAGTACTTTGAGGAGGCCTTTGAGTTCATCGGTAAATATGCCCCTGCTGCCCTCTGCCCCGGCAACAGTGAGGGCTGGCTGTGTCCCCAGGCCACCGGAGGGTGGCGGGGTCCTCCTTGGTCCTGGCCACTGGTGCCATTCCACCTGGAAATACTTGGGCCCAGGTGCAGCAGCTATATCTCCCTCCCCCCTGCTCCACCCAGTCCATGGTGTAAGGGGGGGTGGTCACTGCCTCCCACAGTTCCACTAGGCCACCATCCCTGTGGTCTCTGCCTGGGGGCGGAAGAGCGAGTCGTTTTTGCCGAGGTCAGTCCTGAGGCCTGGGGCACTTACTGCTTTAAGCTTGTGTACACCCGTCCATGCCTGCGGTCACTATGGTCAGGCTCAGCGTGGGGAGCCGGTGCGAGTGCACCGTGCAGTTTCCTTCCCTCTGCACCCCTCGCTCCACTCGTTGTCCCTCCCAGTAGGGGAAGGTCTGTCTCCCCGAGTCCTGCGGGGTCTCCTTCATGTTGCTCTTTATCGATGCTGTTGGTTCTCATATAGGAGAGTCCGTGCGCTACTCAAGCTGTGAGTCAGATTTAGTCCACTCCACGCTGTGGCCGCGAGGTGCCTCTACTCTCCTCTTCCTCCTCCTCCTCCCATTCCTCCTCCTCCTTTAACGCAGCCAGGGCTCATGGCTGTAGGTACAGGAGTGTATCGTGTATACTTGTACGTCATGCCCTCTCCAGCCTCTCATCTGCTGACAGACCTTAGACACAGACATGCAGGCCACTTCAGAGACCTGGCTGTCGCGGGCTGTGCTGCTGTGGGCGTGCCCGGGTCCCTGTGGCACGACGCCTGCTCTTCCTCAGAGGCCTTTGGAGTCAGGCAGCTCCTGCAGGCCCAGCCACGCCCGCACGCCGGTGCAGAGTAGCGTGAGGGGAGGGGACGCACTTTTCTCCTTCTGCTTCTTAGTCTTAAACGTTGTCTAACAGATGGCAGCACGTGACCCAGCGCGAGGGTTCCTGGGCAGCCGGCCTGATCTCCATGACATGGGGAAGGTCAGGCTGTGTCTCCCCAGTAGGTCCTGAGGAGGAGGAATGTTCTAGCAACTGCAGGCTCTCTCTTCCCCCAGAGGAAGCAGCCCGCTGCCTCATCCTGATCAAGATTTTTCCCTCGAGCCGTCGCAGGGCTCAGGTGATCAGGGTGGACACCAGCCCTCCCTTGGCAGATTCTTGACACCTTTGCAAGTGACTCCGGCTTTTTGTGCCCGAAGCAGTAGCTGGCACTTCGCCTGGCTCACACAGCGGGCTGCTCCTCGCCCTTCCAGGAGGCACATGCTCGCGACTGCCACTCCTCCATCGGTCTCTCCGATGCAGGTGGCCTGGCACTTGCCCAGCTGCTGCCAGTGCTGTGATGCACTCAGCCTTCGCTGCCAGTGGGCAGTTGGGGGTGCAGAGAGGCCTCTTCTTGCCTGAGTGCTCAGGGCAGGCCAGGGACCAGTCGCTTGCTCCACGGCAGCGTCCTGGCTTCGAGGCCACCAACTGAACCCCAGGTGCAGGAAGCCGGGATCGTTTTTCCTCTAGTGAACAGCATAAGCGCGCTGGTTCTCACAGGATTCCACTCAAAGTGCTTGCATTCCTTGTAGATTATTCAGGTTTGCTTGGCTTGAATTTTTCAGAGAAAAACAAAACCAATAAGCAATGGCGTTTAGCTGGAAGAGCAGTTCAGAGCCATGGTGGCCCTGGGAGGCACAGTGTTTTACCCACTGTCATCCTGGATCAACTGAAATCTTAGAGAGCCCCCTGCCAAGTGAGGCCATCTGAGCCCCATGTCCCTGAGGCAGGGAGAATGGGGCTCTGGGGCTCTGAGTGACCCACAGTGAGCTCGCTGAGCAGCGGCACCGGGACCTTGCCCCAGGCCAGTGCTCAGCCTGTGTTCTCTCTCTACCTCCCTCCTGACCTTGGCGGGAAGGAGGAGAGATGCCACCTGCTAGGGACCAGGCCCCAAAGAGGGGAGATTTCCTTGAAAGGCCGTTTTCCTTTCAAGCATTGCTATCTCGTAGAAGTCAACGGCCCATCTTGAGGATAAAGCCTCCAGCCCGCTGCAGTCCCTGGTCCCCTGGAGAGTGGCCAGGGAAAGCGGTGTAAGTCACTGGTCACGCAGCTCCGCCCCTCTCCTGCCACCGTGGAAGCGCTGCTGTGGGCCCTGGTTCGCTCTGTCTTGCTTAGCACTCAAGTGCACGCCTTATGGATCTAGCTTCCGTCCCTGTCACCTGGGATTCGCAGTCCCCGTCTGCTCCCTAGAGGCCACCTGAGGTAGCCGACTGAGGTAGCCGCCGTGGGTGCTGGGACCCTCCGGGCAGAGTCCACCTTTGGCCTCGCACTAACTCCTCTGAGGCCGGCACCGGGTCTCCCATAGACCGACCTTCTTTCCGTCCCTGCAGAGGAGGCTCACCAGTGCGGCAAGGGGCTCCTCATCCACTGCCAGGCCGGCGTGTCCCGCTCCGCCACCATCGTCATTGCGTACCTGATGAAGCACACCTGGATGACCATGACAGACGCCTACAAATTCGTCAAAGGCAAACGACCCATTATTTCCCCCAACCTTAACTTCATGGGGCAGCTGCTGGAGTTCGAGGAAGACCTGAACAATGGTGTGACCCCGCGGATCCTGACGCCCAAACTCGTGGGCGTGGAGACTGTGGTGTGACATCGCATGCCCACCCGCCCGGCTGCAGGAGGGTGGCTTCTGGGTGTGTCTGTTTTCTTTTTTTTTTTCTTTTTCTCTTTTTTAGTTGGAGGTACAGTTTGTGAATGGAAGCGAATCTGTTTAAAGACTTCATTTTTAACGAGTGTGAGAAGACTAAAGCTTTTGAGGCCCTTGCACTCGGCCTCCTGTGCTGGACTCCCAGGATGGGGAGGTGGCAGGAGACCTGGGCAGAGCCGGTTCTTCCTCTTCCCCGAAGCTGTTGGAGTTTACACGCAACTGTCTGTGCGGGTCCATAGACCGAAGATGCCAAACCTCGAACCACTTCACGAGAACCCAAAGTAAGGAGCGAGAACCTCGAATGCTGCAGGCTCGGGTCCCCGGGCCCCCCACGTAGGAAACCAAACCCAGCCCCGCCGACCCGGCTCTCCGCGTGGAAGGTCGGCTGCGGCGGCGGCGGCGGCCTCAGAACCCGTCTGCCTTCCCTGAAGACGCCTCCGAGGATGCTGTCGCCCGTCCGTGTGCTTCAGGCTCCGGATTTGCCCCTCTCTGGCTTAGACGTTTGTGAACGGCAGCAGGTGGCCCTTGCAGCCGACTTCGCAGGCTTTGTGCAATAGAGCGGTGTTCTGCGTGCGTGGGAGTCGGAGCTGGCACCAAGCGCGGACGGGCGATGCACTGGCCGGGGAGGGATTCAGCAGTGCCAGGAACTTCCCTTCCCATGTTTTCCTTTTCCTTCTTTTCCCTTTTGACTCCATTCTGGTTACAGTGCCACAGACCTTGTTACCTATGTATATCAGAATGTAAAAACAAAACAAAACAAAACAAAAAAACACAAAAATTTATTTAAAAATATTTTTCGCAAAAAAAATAACCTTGATGTGTTTCTGTTAATTGTGTAAAAATTTATTTTCATTACATAAATGAAACTCACTTGGGGCTGTGTCATTTCTTTCCTCTTTTGTCTCCCTAGGACTCAACATCCACCCCCTTATCTCTAGAGCTGTGTCCAGTAAATACAGGAGAAAGGTGACACAGGATTTCCTCCAGGGAGGGGAGGGGCGACACAGCACGCACATGTGGAACTCTCGCGGCCCCAGAGCCCTGTCCAGTTGCCACTCCCGTCTAATCTGCCGCCCTCCCTGTGCGTGGAGGCCTTGACACACGCCACGGGACAGGAGCAGGTGCAGCCGGGCTCCCTCACCTCTGCCCGGCCACACAGCCCTGTCTCCTCAGGTCTATGTCCCTTCCCTTCGCGGTCCCCCTTGGGCCCAGTCCCTGGCATCTCTCCAGCTCTCTTCCAGCACCTGAACTCATGGAGTGGGGTCGGCTTGCCTGTGACCCACATCCTGAACTCTAGACATTGGGGCCCTCGGGTTCTCTGTGCTTTGTGACAGTAGACATCCAGGGGGACAGGGCCACCAGAGCCGTACAGCCAGCTGAGATCCAAAGGCCTGGGTGAAGCTCAAGTCCTACGGGGGCTGGTTCCCCCGCTGTCTCTGATGTCAGTATTTGAATGAACAGTTGCTAACACATCTTGTAATGGAGTATTTTGACATTTACATCTTAAATAAAAAAGCTATTTAGATTTTTCTTTTATTATTAGAAAAGGAGAGATTGAGTTTAACCAGAATTCACTGAACTGTTTGAGATTCTTTTGCCCTACTATAAACTGTTAATTAGCTGAAGAGTCCCTATTATGGTAATTTCTGCTATAACAATTTGTTAGCAGATGATTTGCTCGATGCTAGAACATTTAATGTCAGTTTTTGATACATAATAGTATGCAA
>PVKN010028920.1:0-13124 GCA_004027915.1 Capromys pilorides
CTATACTTTTTTCTGTTTTATCTCTGGTTATGTTAATCTCCTCCTGTGGCTGATTTATAAATGAAACTTTATCATAAGTACGTATTATAGGAAAAAAATGATAGAGTTTGATACTGTGTTTTCAGATGCACACTGAGGGCCTTGAAACATATTTCACTAGATAAAGGAGAGAGAAGTACAGCAAGCATCTATGTAGACAAGCAGAGAATGAAAATACAGAAGAATGTATCAGACAGTTGGCAGTGGGTATTTTGAGGTAGTTAAGCAGCTGGAGGACCAAGTAAAAAGATACTCAAGTCTGGTTCAGTAATAACTTTCTTTGTTTAAATCTTCAATTCATGCATTGCTTAGATAATTACATGTTCAAAAATCACAAAGATACTTTTGCTGCTAAAGTAAACATCTGAAAATAAACCCATCACAAAGGGCAGTGGTGACAGTGCTGGTTTCAGTTGCTCTTCTCAGACTCCAACATTTGTACTCTGTCAGCCAAACAGTGCGGCCTTTAAAAATCTACATGAGTGCTTAAAACATCCCATGAAAAGGAATGGACCGCACCATCTGGCACCCGCTTGCTTCTTATAAAACCCTCTTATTATACAGTACAGACTATAGGTGAGTACATCAGGATTTCATTTTCACTAAATTTAAATTAAACAATACATACAGAGCACCTATGACAGGTGAGAACACTGCAAAGCCCTGAGGAGCTGCAGAGATGCGTCGAGGGCTCTGCTCGTAGGTGTGGGAAGCAGAGAAACAGGCAGATCATTGCCCAGAGAACCGACACACAGAGCCTAGGGCTGGCTGTGTAGGTGGGGACATGGGAGGACTGTGTGCATGGGGCTCTAATGCCTCTAGATTTAATGCCTTAGTAAATATATATATATATATATTCATATTTTATATAAACATACAATGTATGTACATATTCATATTTTAGAGATTTTTAGTTTATATATTTTGTAGGTAAATATAAAAATGATGCAGAAATGATTTCTCTAGAAAATAGACGTATACGGAAGCTACCTTTCGAGGGAGTTTCTTGACAGGTGCACTAATATTGGCTTCTACATCCTTCCAAGCATGTCAATACATAATCATGTATCTGATAGCCTAGTGCTGCTAGCCTGCTCTAGATGAATCATATGATTTGTTCTTTGCTTTCTTCTTCGAAAGTGGCTCAAATCAGGACTGCTATCAGATGGCGTGGTGTCCAGCAGCTCCAGATTCTTTCAGTCCCACCGAAAGAACTGGTTGGGATAACCAAGGAATAGGTGGACACAACTTGTATTTAAAGGAGAGGAAGAAAAGGGAAGACTGAAGAGGAGAGAAGAGCAGGAAGGATACGTTCTGAAAGCAGGATGGCCATAATGAAGCGGAGGTCTGCAGAGCAGGAAGACTGCCGCAGCGGGGAAATCAATGGCAGTGTGTTTTGTGTTCTCTCACATCTGGCCCTTTGGAAGTTGCCCTGCCCACCATCTTGTAGGTTGAAGGCCACACGTGTTGGCAAGTCTCAGCTCTGGGTCAGGTTATGTCCTGTTTCCAGTCACCCTGTCATGCCCTGTCTTCTGACTCACCTCCTCCAAGACATAAATCCCCATAATTCTTTACAGGCTGTTGAGAGGGTGCAGGTCTCGATCTTCAGACAGCTACTTCTTGCTGAAATGGACTGTGGGCCCTACCTATAAGGCATTATGTATTCTCTGACTACATTATGATGACATAGCTTGCCAGGGGTAGTGAGGGAAATATAGTATTTGTACATAGTATTGGAAAAAGGCTTAGTGAATCTGTTCGAAGCCTGTGGAAAAAAAAAAAAAGACAAATATTAGGGTACCAGTGCATATTTATGTTGGTTCTGCTTAACTGTACTTGATCTCAAACTGAGTTCTTGGATTTTTGAAGAGGAATCTCAGGTCTTATAGAGGTTCATGGAAGAACCATTGTTCTTATGGTTGATCACCTTCAGATACTTCAGGTGGAACTGGCTTTATCAAAGAGAAGGGATACACCTACTTGTCCCTACCACTGCATTGCAGTGAGCATGGCAAGTATCACTGAAAAGGGGCCCTTCTATTTTGGTTTTAAATTTCTATAGGGGTCCCTTCTTTCCAAGTTTATCAAGCATCCTATCTCCCCTGGACCAGGAGCTGGTAGGACTTTGCAAACAGTTGTAAAGTTGTCAGGACCAATATCCATTTAAATGTTCCACACAGTGACACGTGGGCAAAGTCTAATTCTCATTTTTCTTCAGAGTACATCTCTTCTGCATAGCTTTTAACAAGAAAGGTGGGTTAGGTTTACCATAGTCACTATAGGGACAGAGTAGATGAGATTTGTAGACCTATCATGTGGTCATAGCTGGTCTTATCCCTGTTGAGGAGAATCATGGAAAGATTTCATGGGATGGGGGGTGGGGCAATAACTTCATAGACTGGGAGCAAGACCAGGGTCTTGCAAAGCTGTTTTCTGCACTGTCATTTGGCCATTGGATTTTCCAAAGGGACTCTAGACATAATTTTGGTGTTCTTTGTAATGTGTGACAGTGACCTGTTTGTGAAGACAAGCTTTATCTAAAGGTAACAATCTATCATTTACTGCAGAAAAAAGAAAGGAAAACCAGAAGGAGAAGAATAGAAAAAAAAAAAAGAAAAGGAAATGGAGAAGAAAAAGTTTGGGCCCCTTTGCACACCCTAGTTTTGGGGCTCTTCCAGAGATGAACACAAGAGCCTGAACATACCTCATTCCACTGTCTATTCTGTTTGTAGAAATGATTTAACTGCAGAATCATATCATAATGTAAACTGCCGCTTTGCACCCATCTCTCTCCATTTTCTATTAGACCCAAACTATATTGCCATTAGTTATTTCTTTTTCAGGTTGACAAAGTCAGTTGTTTCCACTGTTGAAGGATATGGCTCAATGGCAGGGTCAGTGGGATCTGTGAGATGCATTTCAGGATATTTGCAGTGATGCATCTTGAGGTCTATGGTGAGAGAAAGCTGGGTCTTAGGTCGTTCAGAGAGCGTGCCCTACAGAAGGATGAGACCTGTTGGGTACACAAGGCATCCCTTAGGATATGCAAAGTACTGACTAAGCAAATGTCTCTGTTTGAAGTCCTGTCGGTTGGTCCTTGAGGAGTGTAGCCCACACACCCAGGACTCTGTGTGCCTTGGGACTCTCCTTATGGTGTCCCACTCACTTTTTAAGGGGAAAGGCAGAGCCTGAGAAGCTCCATTAGCCACTAGAGAAGGAATGGATCCTGGTGTAGCCTATCTAGGGCTCTGCAGCTGTCCAGGAAACAATCACCTTACGCTCTACCCATGAACGCTTCAGTGGTTCTTTAAAGCAGTAGAGGTTACTTGAAATTTTGAAAGACTGATCTCTAGTCTGATGTGTTTTCTGAAAGCGAAGATTCCAGCTGTTGTATATAAATGAAAGAGGTAGGAGGCCCTGCAATCCACCTCTACTTGTAAGATTAGAGGAAGAATCTATAATTTTTAAAATCCTCCTCTCCATACCCTTAAACTGCAATAAATTAACACATACAGTAGTTTAAAGAACCTGTACTAATTCTTGATTCAAGGTGATAGAGTGTTATAGATCCTGAAACTGTGAGCCTTATTTGCTTGAAGAAAAGAGGAGTGATTTACTGTCCTGAGGAGGAGGTCAAGGAGGCCTCCCAGTATGGTTATCTTTATTCAACAGATGGTGGAGGACTATATTCCTCTAGCATTATTCTCACAATTTATTACAGGGATGGTGTGTTGTCAGGACTGTAACAGCTATTTGTTTTCTCCTGGGGGCACCAGTGGAGTTTGTGGAAAGCCAACCTCATACAGTAAAACTGTTTTCCTTGTGGTAAACTCATTTTAGCCAATTTGTAGTTTACCCCCAAGGAACCATTTACAGTAGTCTTGTGGCCATGGTGTCCATTTGGTAGGTTATGTAACTGAGATTGTGCCTGAGCTTGTGTAACTATAGAAGTTTCAGGTATCCAGATGAGGCAATATTCCTGAAGAACTAAAGAGATGGCTCATTTTTTAATTAACATAAGATGCTTTTTTTTAGATTTTAAGTGTGCGGTAGATTGAAAACTGGTGGTCAGCTTGTAACACCCAGGTGAAGTGAATCAGCATGGTGCTGCGTTTCTGAGGCCTGCCTGATGGTGTGCTGTTGATTCTCCTGAGGAAGCTCACTGGGCTGTTTTTCCTGATATCAACTTGGCTGTTTTCATTTTGGGAGGAGCTCATGTCCTCAGTGTCACTGAGGATGGCTGTGGTTCTCTTCAGAGGACCTTGGTCCTAACCTTGAGTTTGGGTTCCTGGCTCCAGTGCAGACCCCTCAGCCTATTGGTACAGTTCCTTCATCCTGCTGGCACAGACTTTTTGGTTTCCACCTCACCTGTGGGCCTTCCCAGCACAGACCCATGATAAAGACTTGCATGAGACATTGTTGTGGGCTATAGGCCTCTAGCTGGGCTTATGGAGGACACTGCCCAGGGTCTAGGTCTTCAGCTGGAGTCATGTAGTACATTGCAGTGCTATCCAGGTCCTCCTTTGGATTCTCTGGGTCTCTAATGTTTGGGTAGATCTTTAACACTCCTTTGCATTTTATTCTTTGGATTAACATCACAAAATAATCCTGTAAATTATGTGTCCTGTGGTATATAGTTTCCTTTGCAAACCCCGACTACAACAATGTTACTACTATTTTTAGAAAACCCGGTTTCTTTAACAATACTTTTTGCAGTATCTAAGAAGAAAAGGAGACTGACAATCTTCTTTAACAGGAGCAGAAGGTTCACTTGGCATCTGTGTTGTGAAGGATAAATATTCTAGAAATACAAAGAAGTACTTGTGCACCAAGTGACCTCAGACCCTCCACTCAACCAGAGCTGTCCTGTTGGCTGGGAGCAGCCCTCCAAGTGACACAGGATCCTTTTTCTCAGATTTACTTATCAAGAATCTTTCCTTAGAAATCAATATGAGGACAGCAGGAGGGAAGGATTCTTGCCAAGAGATGTAGGACCACTGTTGGCACCAGAAACAGACTAGGTTTTTAATTGTCATGCTCAGAAGGGGCCCACATCACTTTTAGTCTGTGTTGGATCCCAAGCCTTTTTAAACTCAGCAGTTTAATACGGCTGGCACAAGACCATTCTTTTGTGCCAAAATCAGTGGCCAAATTAGCTTTGTGGAGTGGTCTACTGCTTTTGAGTCCCAGACAAAACTGGCACTGCCTCTTGAGATCAACAATGAAGTGAGTCTCCAGGACACACTGTGGATTTCTGGGCATCGCTTAGCCAGAAGTGTTCTCATTTTTCCTTTAGCGACTCTCCCAACCAGGGGAGAAGTGGCAGGGGCAGAGGCAAGACTGGCCCCGAAATCTGGCTGGCAGTGGTTGACTTTCAAAGATAGAAACTTTTCCTTTAAATATTTTCTAAACTTGTAGCAGACTTTTTCAGGCAAGAGTATAGTGGGAGCTACAGAGAGGGGAGGACAGTGAACAGTGTGATGGATATGGTGACAATTGGAGTGACTAGGTGGCCACATTTGAACCACATTGATTTTAATGCAGTATTTAAGGAACACTTGAATGCAACAAGGAAACAATCATGATTGTAATACTGGGCCTAACAAAGTGTCTCTCCTTCTGTGTTGGCTTAGGATATCCTTCTGGAATATTTGAGAGGAAAGGGTCCATTTTACTAATCCACTTATGTTAAGGTATGTATCTAATTGTCCCCCAAAGCCTCATGCAGTCATGGGGTGAAGAATTCTAGAATGTGAGATTAGCTCATGATCCACTGGGATTATGGGTGATCCAAGGCTGGGATTATGGGTCTGAGTACTGCTGGGATTATGGGTGTGAGTGCTACATCAAGCCTGGAACTGATAGCCTGAATATAACATAAGAGAGACAGAGAGACAGATTCTCTCTGTGTTGTCATTGTTGCTGTTACTGCTCTCTTGGCTCCTCTTGCTCTTTGCTGCCACCATGACCTAATGCTTTCTGCCTTGTGCCACTCTGCCTTGGAGCCAGCTGAGTATGGACTGAAACCTCTAGTAACTGTGAGCTGGAGAAATCTTTCCTTCCTTCATTATGTGTTTGGTATTTGTCCCAGCAATGAAAGAAGACTAACTGAGACAACTTGATAAAGCAAACACAAACTTCAGTCCCACGGTTATAGAGCTAAAGGGGACAGAGGGTCAGTGTGGATGAATATATATGTGGATTTAAGGATTCGAATGCAGTCTAATTTTGTAACCCTTGCCTAGAACACTGGAGTATTTTTGCTAGAGAGTCCTTGTAGTAAACTTGTTTCAACCCATTTGTAGTCCCCACCTCCAAGGAACCAGTTACATAAAGTCTTGTGGCCACAGTATCTACTTGCTAGATCATATAACTATGGTTGTGTCTGAAGCTTATGTGACTGAAGAAGTCTCACGTATTGAGATGAGGCAATATTCCTGGAGAACTAGAGATAGCCTGACCTTTTAATTAATATAAAATGATTTTTAGATTTTAAGTGTTACTAGTGAATTTCGATAGTCTAGAATGACACCAGAGTGTCATTAAATGCTGAGTTGGATGAATGTTACCATTCCAATGTCACAGCATGGTGCTCATCTGAGGAGGCACTGACCAAGTGGGTGAGGGTGCAGAGACAGGGCCAAACTAGGGCTGGATTTTAGTGTTGGGAAAATGGGTCCTGAGTTTCTTGATCCCCACAGCAGGGACACCTCTGTGGTGAGGAGGGGACAGTTGGCCACCTCCAGCTGGGTGTGTGCACTGGAATCATTGCCCAGGTGCTGGATGGTATCATCAGCAATAAACATACAGTAGGAGTAGACTTGATACTTGAAGTCAAGGGCAGACAGTATATAGAAAGTTGGGTTAATGTGTTTTCTGTTCTCCGAACACATTTTTCCTAGGTTCTTCTGTTCAAGCTCATGGCATTTCATGATAGGCAAAGTGATAAAACCCACACCTGTTAGCTGGGAGATGAGACTTCCTACTCTAAGCTGAGGGGAGCTCTGATCTGGAGCATTCAGGATGGCACCTGTGAGGTGCAGCAGCCAGAGGCACAGGGGTACCATAAGTTCTGGCACCCTCTGCCTAGGATAGTAGGGCCATACCTACTGTGAGTTGAAAGAAAGTCTCCCAGGCCAGTGTTACCTGCTCACGATGCTGTGTGCATACACACTTGTGGACTTCATCTTTTATCCTTGTGAAGTCTTCTAGGACCAAGGCCTTGAGACCCATGCAGTCTCTCACTGGTGCTTGAATGTCATCCTTGACTATGGGATTGACCCAGCATTGGATGCCTCCCACTCAGAGCTCTGAGAGGCATGTTTGTTGCTGATATACAGTATCTGTTGTCTTTGTGCACTCATTCCTGTTTAGTACTTCAATGTTATTTTTGGTTTTGAGCAGTCTTTACCATATTGTCTCCTACTACAAGAAACCCACAAGGACAGCTTTTGTAAAAAAAAAATCCCCCACATCCTTTTGAAATAATTTTTATTACCTGATCCTCAGAATCCCTCTGGAAATCAACCAGGTCAACTTGCTGTCAACCGTTGTCATCCAGAGCAAGGACATTACAGATACTAGACACCTAAGCAAGGAGGCACAACCTAATGATGTTGAGGAAAGCAGGGGTTCTCTGGAAAGTTTCTTCTTGATTAAATATCTCATCTTTTCTTTTACCATTGTGTTTGATCAAGTAAGTTTTCAGATGTGGAGATAACTCTAGTTACAGGATAATCTTTCTATGTAAGATGATGCCAGCCTTGGTGACATCTCTAGGGGTACAGTCCAGAAACAGGTGTCAAATCTTTAAACCCCAAAGGGCTTCCCCTCATCTGAAGGAATGGAGAGCATCTCTTGGTCCCATCTGTGGGGGGAAATGTGAGGCTCCATGGACCTGTTGTCTGTGTGAGTGTGAGGGCTGAGCTGGTTTGGTGGTGCAGTCACAGTGGGGGTATGGCGTGAGGGAAACTTTGAAGCATGGGGCTTCTCTGATAGCTAGGGTTCTCTCAGGTTGAACACGGTAGGGACACCAAGAGCCCGATGAGAGCTGTGTCCCAGTCACATTGCCCATGTGTCCTGCTGTGATAGCAGGATGCATTGTGGGGTGGCTGTGGGCAGCCTGTTTCACCCTGGATAGTGTATCCTCTTGGCTGCATACCTGGACCTGTCCTCTAGCTTTGGGCATGTCTGCTCAGTGCCTAAATCCCAGGTGAGAAGCCACACAAACATGGATGAGACAGTGCTTTTACAGATGAGAACAACAGCAACAACTGTTCAGTTATAGTAACAGTTGAACGTGCCTCCCCTGCACATTATTTCTACTTGATGAGCAGCGTGACCAGTGTTTCTGTGCTGCTGGGGCTGCAGTACTTCTGTAGAATGCTGGTGAGACCTGAGCTGTCCCCATGGCAGTTGACTGGGTCAAGTACTAATGGCCCTGCCTAGCCACAGACCTGCAGTGTGGGGGCTGTTCCTTGGCTGGCAAGGAGCCTTCCTCAGTGAAGACGCCTTGGGCTCCTGGCTCAGCAGATTCTGGGCAACATGGTGAACTTGGTGCTGCCACAGTTTGTCTGCCTGCTGCCACCACCAGAGCTGTTCTCGCCATCTTCCCTGCCCTGGTGGGCTGAACCACCAGGAACTGCAGGAAGCCAGGGGAGCCTGGAGGCTGGCATAGTGCTGAAAGGTGGGCCAAGTGTTTTGCTCTGTTCTCCTGGGGGCAGGCAGGCCACACCTTGGGTCAGATGTGGCCCGGGAGCCAGGCTCCCTCCCTCCACCCTGCTGTCCTCACTGGAGCCTTCTCCAGGGGAAGCACCACAGGAGAAGGGAGGAACTGAAAGCTCCACATTTCTGGCCCAGCCTATTCTCAAAGCAGGAGAAATGCTGAAACTGACAGCCCTCAAGGAAGAATGGTGGAAACATTTGGCCCTGGGGATCAGCCACAGTGGTGGCACCGCCGAGCAGGAAGTGGCTGAAGCTCCCCAGCCATGATGGGGCCTGAGGTCAGCACCCTCCTGCTGGCACCTGCAGCTGTATGTCATGCTGGGTGTGGGCCAGCCCTAGTCTCCCAGGCCCTCTGTCTCCTGTTATGTGCTGGCAACTTCCCAGATTGGGGTCAGGTTTTGAAAGGGACCACCTTTTGCCTGTTCCTGGTTGGAACTGTTCTACTGGCAGACAAGGGGATCATGTGGAGCACAGTGGCCCTGCCTGAAGCTTCACACCCAGTGGCACCACCTGAACACTGAGCTCCAAGACTGGAGTCCCTGACTCCCTTGGCTGCTTTCCCCTCAGGGCTTGTTGTGTGTGCACCCCTTGCTGACACACTGAGGACATTTCCTCAGCCTTGCACACAACAGGGACAGAGACCCCGCACATCTTGGTTCTGTAGCGGGAGCCTAAACAGAGGCACTCACACAGACTCTGTGTCTGGTGGGTCTACCTCTCTGGCTTCATTACCTTTGAGCACCATCAGTTTCCTTTCTGACTTGCCAAGCTCTTGCTGCAGGAGGCGCAGTTCTGGTGGTTCCAGGCTCTTTCTTCCCCACCTAGAGAATTGGACAACTGATGAACAGGTAAACACGCTTTTATTTAAAGAAAAAGAAGAAAGGAAACAAGGAAAGGGGAGTGAACAAGAAGAGATACATGCTGTGAACAGGATGTGCAACTTCATAAACAGCACGGCAGTGCAGGAAGATGATGGGGTGGCAAAGGCAGTGGCTGTGGCCTCCACACCCTCTCAGGTGGTTCTGTTGGAAGGCGCCCTGCTTTTGCATCCTGGTCACAACTGACAAGTCACTTGTGTTTCTTAGCCTCAGTTCCAAATTGGGTTATGTCCCACTCAGCCTGCCACGCCCTAATCTCCTGCTTCAAAAAAAAGAGAATAACTTCCAGGGCAAGGGACTGTTCTAAAAAAAAAAAAAAAAAAAAGAAAAAAGCCTGAAATGTCTGAGGGTTGCAAATTTAGAGAAAAGTAGATTTTTCAGCTGGGTGTGGTGGCTTCCACTCCTATTCCTAGCACTCCAGGAGGAGGCCCAGGCAAGGGATCAATACCACATGAAGCCCGGCCTGCAGAGCATAGTGAGAACTTTTCTCAAAATAAAACCTTTTAAAAAGGGACTGAGATTTATGTCAGTGTAGAGGCCTTTGCTTCCTTTCCCAAAATTTGGAAAAATAAAACAAACAAACAAATAATGAGCTTCAACAGCCAATTCCTGGCAATGTTTCAGTTTTTTTTTTTTTTTTTTCAGGGGAAAATAATGATGTAAGTATGTTAAAAGTCCATTTGCATTCAGCGCAAAACATATACACTCCAAAGGATCAGAGATGGCTATTTTTTGTAAGATATTCTCTAGGGCACAGAGTACAGCTCAGATGTGTAGTGTATGCTCCATATGTCCAAGGCCCAGGTGCAATCCCTAGCATTGAAAAAAAATAAAGATATCAGTTTATTCCCATGTTTTGTTGTAAATAGGCAAAATGTTTTAAAACAGGTAAAAATCTCCACAGCCAGTCGTACTCACATGGAAGACCAAATTTGAAACTAAGCCTCTTGGTGCATTTTCTAACGTGATAATTGCTCTAACTGTACAGTATGTACTCTCACAATAGAAAACCTGTAATATAAATAAAGGAAGCATAGAAATAAATAAACAAAAGACTTGCAGTTCTACAAACAAAAAGGAAGGAAAGAAAAACAACACATGAGCATTTGCTTCCAATTCTGGTTTTGTTTGTGCTTGTTTGTAACCCAGGCATTGCACTGCTGCGTGGTGTGCAGCTTGGATTCAGTCGATTCATTTTTTAGGACTTAGTGTGCAACCGTTTTCCTTTTCACCATATTCCTGAGAAGAGGCTATAGAGAAAAGGCACCTGGGAATCCGATCTGACTACACGCATGAATCTCTCTCCTTCCCCGTCGCCCCTCACAGTGCAGAAAATGAAGCGTGGCAGGAGAGGCTTCAGCTGTGCGCCTGGGGTCAGGGCGTGGGAGCCGCTGCTCTGCCTGGGAATGGAGCTGCGCAGCTGGCTGCTGCAGAGGAGCCTGACTCTCTGACTAGATGGGGTCAGAAATAGGAAGCAATGTGAGATAATTGGCGTGTGTCCTGAGATTTTGAACAAGTGGAGCAATGGATTAAGACTTGATGTGATCCTGAGGTGCTGGACCACTGGGCCAGAGATGAAAGCAGGAGGAAAGAAAAATACCAACGATGTCTGCAAGTGGAGAAATTTACCTAGAATAATCTCTCCTTTCTTGCTGAAACTCTGGGTATTAAGGGATTTGAATATATTTGTGCCTGGCCTTGGTGACTCTTGTATCTCTGAAGCGTTAGGAAGGCAACATGTTTAGAAAGGGAGAAAAAAGTTGATCCTAGAACTGTTTTGGTCGGCTTATATACCTTACCTAGTGAAGTTTGGAAGAATCTGGTAGAAATTTAATGTGGAGAGTAAGGTATACTTGGTCCAACTCCTCCTTACTCTTAGTCACCATGTGTTTGGAGCTCAAGAACTACACTTGTTCAAGGAGAACCCTTGGAGCCTTGTTTGAGGGAAGAGTCTCATCATTTGACATAACCAAGGTGCCATACATTGTGCTCCTGGAAACTCACATCTATTTATGTGGGGTGACTGGCCAAAGATGTTTCTTTATTCAGTGCATAATAAGCAATTATATGTGCTTAACACAGCAAACAATACTGTACATGACACTATGGATGAAAGATTTATGTAAAAGACCTTTGTCCCTAGGGGGCAAGATATATCTTAGAGGTGGTAGTAGGATCATATGTTTGTGTAGTCATGGAAAGTGATATTGAGTAGATCCAAATGAATGAATAATCATTAAATAATTGAATATATGTTTGCCTATTTGATATAGCCTTTACTTAAAAGTTGAATTTTGCCTGTAACTTTTATTATGTATAATTTTTCATATTATTATTTGTGTGCTGACATCTGAGCATGTATATGGCTGTTGTTTTGCTATTAAAATACGCTTTTTCTGGACTTTTCCCTTTGATATGTCTTTTTTTTCCCCTTAGTACAACATTCTGTATCATTTGTAATCCACTGAACCAAAAACTTGACTTAAGATTTGCCAATTTTATTTTCCCTCTAATCATCTTCAAGGCAGGTTTGAGGAATGAAGCCAAAGGTCCAGAGACTCTGAGATGGGATAGAAGCCACTGAGCAATAGTTTTCCAACTCTGATAAAAGTGAGCATGGATCATGGAGCATTTGTTGGGTTCTCCAGGTGACCATACGCTTAACATTTCTGACTGAGCTGCAGCTGAAGATTGATTTTGGACAGGCATAAGTTGAAAAAATATACATTTCATGGTTGTGATTGTACAGCAGTGAAGATGTATGACTTTTGGTCTTTTTAGAGTAAAACAAAAATTTGGAATTTATGAAAATCATGTAGTTTTTTTTGTTTTCTCCTTTTCTGCCTCATTTTCCTCTCCTTCCTATTCTACTTACTGTCTCTCTTTCTTCTTTATTCCCTTATTTCTCGCCACAATTTCCTCACTTTCTGACACAGAGGTCCAGATAATGTGGTTAGACTTAGATGTAGAACTACTGGAAGAGGATGTGTGTTTTTGACCTATTTTGTCTTCAGGAACTCCAGGATATAGTTTCCAATCCAGTATGCATTAGACTGACCTGAGAGATGGTTAAAATCACTTTGTTAGACCACACCTCTAGCCTTTCTGATCAAGTACTTCTAGGATGGGCCCTGGAATTGGCAATTACTGGTCCAGGGATGCCCCTTGAGGACCACTGACTTGGGAGATTGCCTATAGAGAAACTACTATTACTTTTTTAAACAGATGCAGTCAAAAAATGAGAATGGATTCTAATTTTAATTACCTCTGCTTCTGTAGAAGATTAAAAAGTATTTTTAGGGAAGGAGACAATAGCTTTCCTAATAATTTATTAAAAACATTCTTCAATGGAAAAAAATTCATTATAAAACCTTTTTCCTGAAACTTGGCTTTTCTTTGTTTTAGATATTGGACCTTGGAAAAGTGCCATCACATGGTAATTGAAAATAGCAGTCTTCTCTGTTTCCTCCCGCTCCATATTTG
>PVKN010028921.1:0-13101 GCA_004027915.1 Capromys pilorides
CTTTTCTCTTCTTTCTTTTCTCCTTCCCCCCATCCCAGTTTCTCTTTCCTTTTGAAATTTTTTTTCCGTTTTACAATATCTGTTTGACATTTAATATCTTATTTATTCTTTCAGCTTCTAGGGTCTAGGGTGACAATATAGTGTTTCCACATGTGAGTCTGATTTATTTCACTCATGGGTATGGCTTCAAGTTGGATCCATTTACCTATAAAAGCTTTCAGTATATCCTTCTTTATGGCTGAGTAGTCTTCTGTTGTATAAAACAACCTTTTTTTAATTCATTCCTCAGTTGATGGATATTTGGGTTGTTTCCAAGATCTAGCTATTACAAATTGTGCTGCTTTCCTTGGGTGCAGATACATCGCTCTGGTACAGTGTTGTTAATTCTGGGAAGACACCCAGAAGGGAAATAGCTGAGTCATATGGAACCTCTTATTCTCCAGTCTCCACCCTGATTTCCACAGCAGTTGCCCTAGTCTGCATTTCCACCAGTAGTGGAAAATAGTTCTTTTTTCCCCACAGCCCCTCTAGCATTTGTTATTGGTGGATTTCTTTCTTTCTTTTTTTTTCTTTTCTTTTGCGGAACTGGGGACTGTATTCAGGCCCTTGCGCTTACCAGGGAAGCACTTATTCTACTGAGCTATCTTCCCAGCCCCTGGATTTCTTGATAATAGCCATTCTTTCTGATGAGATAGAACCTCAATGTTGTTTTAATTTGCATCTCTCAAATGACCAGTAACACTGAACATTTTTGTATATTTTTATGATGTTTATATTTCTTCATCTGTAAAGTGTGCCTCTCAGATGCCCAATTTTGGACTGAGTCTTTAAATTAGGGAGTTCTGTATTTTGTTTTGTTAGTTCTTTGTTTTGACAATAATCCTTTATCTGAAAACAGCTACCAAACACTTTATCCCAGTGTGAGTTTTCTCTTCACTCTGTTGGTTTCTCTTGGTGTGCGTAAGGTTTTTAATAAGATGGGATCTCATGTGCTTATTCTTTGTTATAGTTCCGGAATGATTGGGGTTTTATTCATAAAATCTTTGTCTTACATAAATGTCTTCAAGAGTTTAACCTGTTTTATCTTCCAGCAAACTTAATGTTTCTGTTTTAGTATTTAGCTCTTTGATCCATTTCAAATTTAGTCTAGTGCATGGTGAAAGATAATATCAGGGTCTGGTTTTGATCTTCGGCATGTGCAGAGCCTGCTTTTCCAGAAATATTAAAGAGGCTGTCTTTCTGCCAGTGAATATATTTGGCACCTTTGTCAAAAATAAAGGGTGGCTGCTGGGCATGATGGTGCACGCCTATAATCCCAGCGCTTGGGAGGCTGAGGCAGGAGAATCAATGTGAGTTTGAGACCAGCCTGGGCTACAAAAGTGAGCTTAAGACCAGCCTGAACTGCATGATGAGACCCTGTCTCAAAAAGAGACAGAGAGACAGACAGACAGACAGACAGACGGAGAAGAGAGAGGAGAGGAGGAAAGGTGGCTGAGTATGTCTGGAGTTGTTCTGCATCTTGTAATCTGTTCCACTGATCTTAGGTCTCTTTGTCTCTTTTTGTGCCAGTACTATGCTGTTGATAATCACAGGACCTTTGTAGTATAATTTCTTTTTTTTTTTTTTTTTTTTTTTTTTCAAAAAGTCTCTTGCTGTCTACAGGGAGACACCTGCAGACAAAGTTTGATTCTTTATGGAAACAGTCCCCATTATCCTTTATTGTCTTCATCCACAGCTACATAACCAGTTGCTCCCTCTAAAAGGTGGCCACAATCCTGCGTTCTAAGGGAGAACAGAATAGGCTGGAAGCCTTTGGTCCTAAGTCTG
Source organism: Capromys pilorides (assembly GCA_004027915.1). NCBI lineage: Eukaryota > Metazoa > Chordata > Mammalia > Rodentia > Capromyidae > Capromys > Capromys pilorides. The sequence goes on from PVKN010028921.1 coordinate 1,828, forward strand.
AGTCAGTTGTCCTCACCCTCTGACTCTGATTCTTCTAAGGACTCAGGTGCACTCTCTGGCAAGTCATCTTCTCCCATCTGCTGGAACTTTCCTGACTGGGCATCCCACATGTACTTGATGGTCACCTTGAATTTGACCATCTCATGGCCAGAGAGCTTCAGGATGCAGGTCTGCTCTGGGGTCAGCACATCACCTTCCTTGCACACCTTGTAATCCAACAGTAGGGTCACCACCCCTCTCTTGAGGGCAGTAGGCAGTCCCAGCTGCTTTAGCTGAGGTTCCATGGAGTGCTCCTGGGGCCCTGGATCCACGGTCACAGTGAAAGTTGTTTTGTTCCCAGCTTGGGCAAAGTCCATTTCCATGTATTTCATGAACCACTCATTGACTACTCCCTTCGTGCAGTTGGTGAAAAGGAGACCAACTTCACCCCTCAACTTCTACTGACCTGGTGCAGGCTTTATATTCGTCAATTGGGCTTCAACCAAAGGCCACCATCATCACTTTGTTTTTGCAAAAGAACATCCAGCTGTGCTTCCATGCATTCTGGATGTCCTTCAACTTGCTGTTCCTCATGTTGGCCACAGAGAAAAGGAAGTACTGGTATGTGTTCACACATTTCCAAAGTTTTTCTATCAGGTTCTGTTTCAGTTCTAAGCCTTTCTTGGCAGTTTTCGTTAAGGAAACTGTCTTTTCACACTTGGATTTGGGCATCATGCTGAAACCATGTGCCATGCAGTATAATTTCAAGTCAAGGATTGTACCTGCCCCCTACTTTACCTTTTTTGCCAAGAATTTCCTTCAGTAGTCTAGATCTCTTCTGGTTTCAAATGTTTGTGTATGTGTTGTTTTTGGTGTTTTGTTTTGTTTTGTTTTGTTGGGAGGGAGAGAGGGTTGCTGAGAATTGAACTTAGGCCCTCACACTTGCTAGGCAGGCATTGTGCTGCTGAGCTGTATATCCCTAGCTTTTTATTTTTTTTTAATTGGAAATCAAACTTGGGACCTTGCACTGGCCAGGCAGGCACTTGTGCCACTGAGTTATATCCCCAACCCTATAATGTTTACATTCCTTGTGTAGAGTTGGTATATGCACATAACACATCAACTTTTAACTTTTTTTTTTTTTTTTTGTATCAGGAATTGAACTTGTAACTTTGTACTTGCCAGGCAGGGGCTGTGCCACTGAACTCTATCCCCAAGCCTTCCTAATGAATTTTAGGATTGCTTTCTTTAATTTTGTGATATACGATGTTGGAATTTAGATCAGAATTGCATAAAATTTGTATAACAGTTTTGGGACTATAGCTGTTTTCACTATATTGATTCTTCCTACCCAAGAGTACAGAATATCTTTCTGTTTTCTGATATCTACTTCAATCTGCTATCTCAGAGTACTGTAGTTTTCAATATAGAGATCTGTTACCTCTCATTAGACTGATTCTTAGGTATTTCATTTTTTTAGGTGATATTTTGAAAGATGTTTTGTACCTAATTTCTCTCTCAGTGAATTTGTTATTGGTGGACAGGAAGGCTATTGATTTTTTTTAATCTATTTATTTGATACAGTCTCACTATGAAGTTCAGACATGTAGTGATCCTCTTATCTCAGTCTCCTCAGCATGGGATTACAGGTGTGTGCCACCACACCATGATTCAGGGCCAGTGTAGCATGCCTGAGGTTCTGGGGCCAGTATATCATGTGGTACTGGGGATTGCATTTGGGTAGTTATCTCCCAGTCCAGGCGATTGATGTCTGAGTATTGATTTTGTATCCAACTAAACTACTGAATTTATTACATCTGGAAGACTTTTAATTTAGTTTTGGGGGTCTTCATATACAGTATCATGTCATCTGTGAATAATTAATGATAATTTAACTTTTTCCTTTCCTATTTTTATTTGTTTTCTTTCTTGTTGTCACATTACTGTGGCTAAGGTTTCCAGAACTACATTGAATAAGAGTGAAGACATGTGGACATCCTTGTCTTGTTCCTGATTTTAAAGTGAAAGCTTTCAGCTTTTGCCCATTTTGTGTGATATTAACTATTGGTTTGTCATAGATAGCTTTCATCATATTGAGATAAAGACCAGTTTTCTATAGGGTTTTCATGATAAGTGTGTTGGACTTCAAAAGCTTTTTCTGAATGTATTGGATTTTTTTCAGTTTTGTTTTGTTTTTGCTTTTTGAGGGGGCTGGCTCAGGCTGCCTTAAGGGTGGGAGTGGGGATCGAATTGCTGTCCCTTGTGCCTGACAGGTATTGCCACCACTGAGCTAACCCAAAAGCCCCCCTCTGTTGGGATGATCATATGGTTTTTGTCCTTGACTCTGTTAATATGATATATTACATTTATAGATTTGCATATGTTGAATCGTCCCTGCATCCCTAGCATGAATCCCACTTAATCATGGTATATAATCTTGATGATTTGCTGCATTCAGTTGTCAAAGTCTAATTGAGGATTTTTGCATCTATGTTCCTGAGGGAGATTGGTTTATAGTTTTCTTTCTTAATTGGGTCCTTCTAAGGTTTTGGTGCTTGCTTTTAGGAATGAATGTAGGAGTGTTGCTTTCCTTTCAATTTCATTAAAGAGTTTGAAAAGTAGTTGTTGATAGGTGGTGTTTTGTTTTGTTTTGTTTTCATTTATGTATTTGGTACAGCTGGGACTCATAGTGAACCTTCTGTATTCAGCCTCCCCAGCACTGGGTTTACAAGTGTGCACCACCACACCCGGAAGCATTTGTCAGCTCAGGAATTGAACCCTGATCCCTTCACTTGCCAAAACAGGCACTTAAGGGCCAGACAAATAGCTCACCCGATTAAAGTGCCTGCAAGCAGGCACAGGGGACAGGGGTTTGATCCCCGGTCCTGCTATGCTGGTCCTGCCCCTGAGGGTGCTGAGACAGCAATTGAGACTGGGCATGGTGGCACACACCTGTAATCCCAGCTCTTGAAAGGCTATAAACAGGCAGATCACTATGAGTCCAGTCTAGTACTGAGACCCTGAACACCCTGTAGACCCTTCCCTAAAATTTAAAAAGAAAAAAAAAAGATGCTTAGTCCATTGAGCTGTCTCACCAGCCTTGTTGGTAGGTTTTTTTTTTTTTTTTGCAGGACCAGGGTTTGAACTCATGACCTTGCACTTGCCAGGCAGGCACTTGTGCCACAGAGCTATCTCTCCAGCCCCTGTAGGTTCTTAATTATATCTCTGATTTCTTTGGTATTGGGCTACTTAAGATTTTTATATCTTCTTGTTTCAGCTTTGGTAATTCATATGTATCCAGGAATCTGTCCATTTCTTCTGCATTTTCCATCTTATTGAAATGCCCGTTTCCAAAGGTATAAGTGATCTGGATTTTTGCACGGTCTGTTGTGATTTCACTCTCTTCATTCCTAGTTGCATGTGTCAATCTTTTCTTTCATTTTTTGATAAGGTTTGATAAGGGTTTGTCAATGTTATTTAATCTTTCAAAGAACCAACTCTTTAATTTCTTGATTCTTCATATTGTTTTTTTAATCCCCAGTATGTTAAATTCTGCTCTGCTTTTTATACTTAACTCTCTGATGAGCCTCTAGTTTAGTCTGCTCTACTTTTTTCTAGAAGTTTGAGGTTCATATTTAAGTCATTTGTGCTTGCTCTTTTTTCCCTGATATGAGTATTCACTGCTATAAATTTTCCTCTGAGCACTGCTTTCACTGTGTCCCATAAGTTCCTGTATTGTCATTATATTTAATTCCAGAAACTGTCTTAACTTCTTCAATTTCATCTGTGATCTGTTGGTTGTCAAAGAAGGAGCTATTTATTTTCCATGTGTATTTGAGGTTTTTGTGGGTTCACTTGCCCTTGATTTACAATTTCACTGCACTAGGGTTTGATTATATGCATGGGATAATTTCAATTCCTTTACATTTAGTTAAGCATGTTCTGTGAGATATAATGTGATCTATTTTCAAGGACACCTATGTGCAGCTGAAAAAAACGTGTATTCTGATGTTGTTGGGTAGAACACTGTAGACATCTACTGTCTTGTTCAAAAATTTAGTTCAGTTATAATATTTTAAATTATTGATTTCTTGTCTAGCTGATCTATCTTTTGTGACAGTGGGGTATTGAAATCTCCTAATACAATTTATATTAGTGCTCATTTGATGTTTCATGTCCATTAATATTTGTTTTATACAGCTGGGTGTACTGGTATTTGCTACTCATATATTTATGATTGTTATCTCTTCTTTACAAGGATGTAGTGGTCTTCTTTATCTGTCTTAATCAGTCTTGGATTAAAATTTACTTTGAAAATAAAATAGCTTTTTTCTGGGTTCCTGTCATGTAGAATGTTTTCCATTCTTTGACTTTCAGTCTACGTATTTCTTTTTGGGCTGAATGTGTTTCTTGTATACAGCACATTGATAAGGGTCATGCGTCCTTATCCACTCTTTCAGTCTGTGTCTTTTGATTGAATTGAGACTATTAACGTTGATGGCTATAGCTCATATGAATTGACTTATTCTTGTCATGTTATTTTCCTACTTGTTGGCTTTCCCTTTTTTTTCCTCCCTGTATTTGTTTTCCTTGCCTGATAGATTGCTTCTGTTGAGGTTCATGGTATTATAATCCTTTGTTATCTTTTTCTAGAACATCCTTCAAAACATTTTGGAGTGCTGGTTTGGTGGTCATAAATTTCCTCACATGTTCATTGTCATGGAAATGTCTTATTTCACCATCAGTTTTGAAAAATAGTCTTGCAGGGCACATTAATCTGGATTGACGGGCCAGCGAGATGGTTCAGTGGTCTAAAGCGCCTGCTTAGGAAAGCTCAGGCAACTGCAGGGACTGCGGTTCGATCCCCGGCACCACATGCTGCGCCAGCCCCCACCACCAGGGCAGGCTGAGCCAGCCACAAAATAAATAAAATAAAGAAACAAACAAACACAACAAGCAAACAAACAAACAAATAAATAAATAAATAATTTTTAAAAATAATCTGGATTGACGATATGTTCCTTTATAATGTGAAATACTTCACTCCAAGCTCTCCTTGACTTGAGGGTTTGTGCTGAGAAGTCAGGTATGATTCTAATTTGCCTTCCTTTATAGGTGATTTGTTTCTTTTCCCTAACAGTTCTTAAGATTCTATTCTTGTGTTGAAGTTCTGGAATCTTGATTTTGTAGTATGCTTCAATGTGGGTTGGTTTTTTTTTTGTTGTTTGTTTTTGTTTTGTTTTGTTTTGGTTGTGGCTGTTGGAGTTCTGTATGTCTCACTTAATTGTTTGCCAAATTCTTTTTCTCTGCCAGGGAAGTTTTTTACTGTGACATTTTTTTGTGAAGAGGTTTTTAAGTATCCTTTGTGCTCTCTCTTGCTTTTTCATTGAGTCCAGTCAATCTTAAATTATTCTTCTTTGCCTCATCTAGCAGCACTTGTATTAATTTCTCATGGTCCCTTGCTATTTTTAAGGAATCTTTCATGACGACTAACCATAAACCCGTCTTCTACATCTAGATCCTGTCCTCGCATTGGCTTGCTCTGCTGTGATACTTTCAGTGGAATTTTCATTCTCCTGAATATCTGCTTGAATCTGTCTTATGAATTTCAATTCTTTCTTATGCTGAATATTGATAGCTTCTATAATTTTCTTAAGTGCCTCTTTTGTTGTCTGTATCTGCTGTAGTCACTAAGCATGGTTTTCATTGTGGTAACCATCTCTGTAGTTATCTGAGAAATTATTTCTCATGTTATTTTTTAGAGCCTCATTTAACTTATCTTTAATAATTGAAAGACAGCAGACGAGTTGCTTTTAGATTGTTCCACCTCTTTGCCCTCAGCTTTGCTTTTGGTAAACTGGGTGTCTGAGGTTGCATCTTCTGTAATTGTCTTGTCAAGTTGACCATAGGCAAGTTTCTTAAATCTTTGTTTGCTCATTTGAAAATAAGAATACAATCAACCAATCTGTGAAAATAAAATGATGTTCTATATATAAAGAGTACCCACTGATGGAGAACCTTCTAGAGTTTTCAGGGATAACAAGCAGCCCACTGCAGCATGCATGCCATAGATTCACCACCACTGACTTACACAGTGCATAGCATGATCATAACTGTTACGATAATTGTTAAATATTTGTTATAAAAGAGTTAGTGTTTAATACTATGTGTAACATCATGTTTTTTTGCTATGTGTAAATACAAACACTAGTACAAGCCTATCTACTGTGTTAGTTTTGTCTTCCCTACTAAAGACTATAAGATTGGTGATATGACAGTGGAATTCTGGGTAGCAGATAAGAATGTAGCGAAGAGAAAAGAAAGAAAAACAGAAGAGAGGCAGAAATCGAGACTTAATAAAAGCATGAAGAGGACAAATAGATAATTTTGGGGAAAACTTATCGTAATTTTCTATATATTTGTCTTTTTATAGATATTTCTTTATCATTTTTCATGTATGGGCTGAGTCCTGATCGTAACTGTATGATACTAAACAACATTGAAGAGTGGTAAGTATTTCAAATAATGCCTTTGCCTGCTACTACTTATACTACTGTTAGTTTTTTTTAAAAAATATACTTTGGATAAACACTATGTTACAATTGGTTACTAGTAGTTAACATCCAAGTGTATTATCACATATTGGGATACTTTCAAGTATGTCAATATTTATTATGGTGCTAAATAATGGTTAACTTAGTCCTTTCATGTTGCTGTAACAAAATACCTAATTTATTTCTCATACCTTTGAAGGCTGGAAAATCCAAGATCAGGCAGTGGCATGTGTCTGATTAGGCCCTGCATCTTATAGGTCATACCTTTTCACAGCCTTCTCACTTGGTGGAGGGCTTTGCATCTTATTATACAGTTGTGGGGGATCTAGCCTCAAGACCTAATTCCCTCCTAAATACCTTACCCCATAATACCATCACATTGGTAGTTACATTTTGAAATATGAATTTGGAGGGATGTAAACACTCAGCTCATAGAATATACTTAATTTTTAAGGAGCGATTCTTTGTACTAGAGATAGAAAAGTAGGGAAAGATGGGTCAGTGGGAAGCAGTTTACCACATAAAATGGACTTAAATTTATCATGAATGTTGAATTTTTTAATAACTTGAAAAATAAGGAACATATGTGACATTCACAGTTTGAAATTGCTTTTCAAAAACATTACAGGAAAGTAAATTTTTATTTTTGGGGTGGGTTGGTTGGTTGGTTGGTTGGTTTTGAGGCAGGATCTCAATAGTAGCTCAGGCTGGCCTTGAACTCATTGTGTAGCCCAGGCTGACTTCGAATTTGCTGTGACCTTTCTGTCTTAACCTCCCACATGCTGAAATTATGGTCATGCACAACCACACCTGTTTCATTTTTAAGATAGGCTCTTGCTATGTAGTTAAGGCAGGTCTTGAACACATTCTTTCCCAGCAGGTCTTGTACTAGAGGCCATCCTCCTGCCTCTGGCTCCTATGTGCTGTAATTACACATGTATATCAGCAACCCTGACTAAGAAAGTAAGTTATCTTGTTTTTTATAGGGTTTTTGTTTTGTTTATTTTTGTTTTATTTTGTCTTTTTGAGATAGGATTTCCCTATGCAGTTTGACCTTGAACTCATTTTGTAGCCCAAACTGGCCTCACACTCATAGCAGCAATTCTCTCACCTGTGCTGGGATAACAGGTGTGTGCCACCACACCCAGCTTAATGTAAGTTATTTTACAGTCAGATATTTTTTCATTTTTATATTTTTTTAGTCAAAAAGTGGTATTAATTTTTTTAAAAAGTGGCATTAACACATTTGATCCCCTATACAGTAATCAGATCAGTTTTAAACACTTGGAGGGCCAGCCAGATAACTCAGCAGAGTAAAGCAGTAAAGTGCCTGCTTCAGGAGAGCGCAGTAGCCAGGGTTTGATCCCTAGTGTGCCATGCACATGCTGAGCTGGCAGTTGAGACTGGGTGTGGTGGCATATGCCTGTAATCCCAGCGATTAGGAAGCTGAAACCAGGAGGATCATTACAAGTCCAATCTATGTAGTCACGTCCTGTAGATCCTGTCCTAAATACAGAAAAAGAAAAAACATTTGACTGATTCTAAAAATCAGATTCACTCTAAGAGAATGGAAATTAGACCCACTATTGACATTTAAAAAGGTCAGTGAGGAAATATATTTTCCAGGTCAAAGAGAAAGTAAATTTTCCATGCAAAGGTTATGGAGGAAATAAATTTTCTCAATCCTTTGCAAGTTAAAAGAGAATTTTTACTTATGAAGATATTAAGCTATTAAAGCATCAAGTTGCACACAATCTACAGTCTTCATGTACATGCTTATATGTGCAACCACAGGAAAAAATATGAATAGAGCCTAGTAGAAAGAAAACTAGGTATAAGAGGAGCAAAATATTTTAGTTTTCAGGAAAATTTAAGTCTCACTAAAACACAGATGATAAGAGTAAGGCTTAAGAGCAGAAGTACACTTAGTGAGTGGCAGTTAAGACAAAAAAAACCTGTCTTCTGACTTCTTGTACAGAAATTTTTGCTATGATATTACAGATTAGTGATGGTGAACCAGAGCTTTCAATGATAATAGCTGGCTGTATCCTGCATGCTGTACATTTACCACTATCATAGATGCTTGCAGAGTTTTTTAAGTATAATTTTATAAAGACAGTTTGGAGGGGAAATGAAAAATTAGATTAAGTAATGAGAGAACAAATTTTATTTATTTATTTATTTATTTATTTATTTATTGTATTTTAGGAAAGGGTCTACAGGGTGTTCAGGGTCTCACCACTAGATTGAACTCATAGTGATTTGCCTGTTTATAGCCTCCCAAGAGCTGGGATTACAGGCACATACCACCATGCCCAGTCTCAATTGCCAGTTCAGCAAGCCCCAGAGGCAGGGCTAGCACAGCAAGGATACAACCGCTGGCCTCCTGCACCTGCTTGCAGGAGCTTTAATCCGATGAGCTATTTGGCCTGCCCTCAAGAACAAATTTTAAAATCATGTACAGTGCTTTGTAGAACTGTTATCAGTGTCAGCCTTCTGGTCAAGCCATTGCTTGACCAGTTTGCTCTCTGTGAAAGCCTGAGAGAATGTTTTCTCTCTAGGTGACTCTCCTTAGGCACACTATACATCTTCAATCCCTTTACTCCGTAGCCCCATAATCTCCTTAAACAGAAAATTTGGGAAATCACTGAGTTAGAGGATGTTATAACACAGGTTCTCTTATGTCCTGAGTCCTCATGGACCTTAAAGAGCTAGGGTCAAAATACTGACTATCCTTGTAGCCCTTCTTTTTCTCTAATTTTTGATCTATAAACTTATATTCTTAACCCTCCAGAAGAAAAGCTTAGTGATACTATTACTCTATAATATAGGCATTTGAGCTTAACATCACTGTCTTTCTGAGTGTCGAACATCTTAAACTTAACTTGGAATTGATATTTTCTGTCAATTATTGATATTCTAATAAATCTCTGTAGAATGTGATAAAAGCAGTTACACAGTTTTACACAGAAATTTAGAAATCTAAGCACATACAAAGTAAATCCTGAGGGGATTTGACTGATCTTGGGAGATAGAAAAGTTACATGTTTGGTTATACAGGTCTTGTTTACTTTCCTTTAACCACCCAGCAGAAAAGTTTAACCACATGGCGTAAAACATAAAGCTAGATTAGTATGCTGAGCTGTAAAGGGCTTAAATCAACAGCTTCCAACATTGCCAGTTTTGCCAGTAACCCACTGCAATTATGGAACGTTGGATTATGTATACAACTACTTTCTCTTAATTCAATAAGAAGAAAATTTTGTGCCAATGGTTAGAAAAAATGATCATGTCTACACCCTGTGCTCTGTGTAACTACTATGAGGACAACAATATACATTGTATCAATTACTGGGAATGTGTTACCAATGTGTTTTGAAACTGAAAAAATTTTTTAAAAGAACCAATTTTAATCAAACCTTAACTCCTTCTCACTGACTGAGCCTGAGAATTTAGAATTTTCTCCAGATTTTAACTGGTCTCTATCACCAGATCTGGACTTTCCTTGCACTGGGGAAAACTTGCTTTTTCAGTTTACTTAATGGAGTTGTCAAATCTGAGAGAAGTTTTATTTAGTAGCAGTCTATTGGCTGCATTTACCACAGTGTATCCTGGCGCTCATATTAGTACAGTTTTGCTATAAATTTCTAACAGTTTAAAGCACTTTTTAATGTATGAAGCTTTCTTTTGATATAATTTTTCAGGAAGTAGCTGATATAAATGCTGATCTTTAAGAAGGATACAGTTTCCATTTTTCTAGATATTTTAAAAATAAGTTTAACAAGTATCAGCAGAGCACTTGAGAGTTTTGTTCATTTTTTTTAAATGTTCCTTATTTCCTGGTAGTGAGTCCTATTAAGTACCAGAATTATAGTGTTGTAGCTGTATGTCTCTGAATCATAATACTGTAGTGCCTTCCAGAAAGTAGAGCTCAGTTCTAGATGTCCTTGTGTTATGCCAAGATTCACATCATTTATAGGCAAACCTTATTAAAGGACTTAAGAGAATGAAGGCTAGACTTCATAAGTCACTACAGTGAAATTGACCTTTATTTAAGTGTACATGTTTACAAAGTGTTGATGTGTAAGCCATTGCAAAACATACACATTTACATCATGGAATATCATAATAGTTTCATATATGTTGAATCTGAAATCAGTAAGGGAAAATGATTTTCAAATAGATGTCTCTGAGTGGACCAACAAATAAGATTGACAGCATTTTTTTAAGTCAAATAAGAGTAGTAATATTAACAGATAAACTTTACTGATGACCGTTTACTCATGTGACCCATCAAAAAGGCTTAATTTTGGGGCCAGCAATATAACTCAGTGGCAAAGTACCTGCCTGTCAGGCCTGAGGTCATGAGTTCAATTCTTGGTATCAAAAAAACATAACCTTAATTTCAAGCTATTTGTCCATGAAAAATCAGTGTTCTTCTAAATTCTTCATAATTTTGTCACCAGTTCAACAGGCATATATTGATAATCAGTTTGTACAAAATTATATATTAATCCAGAGCATATTTTTTATACTTCTGGAGGCTGGGAAGTACTAAGATCAGACTGCTGGTGGATTGACTACCTGACAAGGGACTCCTTCCTAATTTTTAGATGGCTGTCATTTTACTGTGTCCTATCAAAGAAGTGAGGGGGCTTTCCAGGGTTCTTTCTTTAATAAAAGTATTAATTCTATTCATAGAGATACCATATGTCAAGACTTAATCACCTCCTAAGGGCCC
>PVKN010028922.1:0-13115 GCA_004027915.1 Capromys pilorides
TATATATATATATATATATATATATATATATATGTTTTTTTTTTTTGAGTAGCAGGCAATGAAATGGAAGCACTAATGAAAACCCCAGAAGAGCCCAGAACCCGATAGATCCACCACCGAATTCTATAAGAACTTTAGGGAAGACCCAATGCCAAATTCCTCAAGTAATTTTTTTTTTCAAGTGATTTAATGAAATAGAAACGGAAGGAGTGCTTGCCAGACTCCTTATTGGAAGCTAGCATTATCTTAGTTTCAAAACCAGAAAACTCAACTAAAAAAACAATTCTGTAATGAACATAGATGCAAAGATCTTCAACAAGAGTTTGGCAGACTGAATAGAACAAATCATTAAAAAGGCCATATGTCATGGCCAAGCTGGCTTCATCTGTGATGCAAGAATGACTCAGCATGCGAAATTGGTAAATCTAATGCACCACCTAAATTGAAGGACAGAAATTATATGATCATCTCAGCAGCTGCAGAAAGAGCCTTTGACAAAAATCCAACATCTATTCATGATTTAAAAAACACCCTGAAGAAAATGTAGAAGGACCCTATCTCAATCTACTAAATTCTGTCATTTATGACAAACCTACTTCCAACATCTTATTAAATGGGGAAAACCTGAAGCCTTCTCTCTAAAATCAGGAACAAGACAAAGATTATCACTGTCACCATTTCTGTTAATACAGTACTCAAAATTTTAGCAAGAACAAGAAATGAAAGAATTGTGTACATAGAGGAAAGGAAAAAAGTCAATTTTTTTATTTCAGATGACATGATTCTCTACAAAGAAGACCCAAAAAATACCACCAAAAGATTCCTTGAGGGCTGGGGAGATAGCTCAGTGGTGTAAGTGCCTGCCTGGCAAACACAAGGACCTGAGTTTAATCCTTGACACTGCATGCAGTGCGGTTGACATGCCAACCCTGAGTCCAGGTCTGGTGGGGCATGCCTTTAATCCCAGTGCTAGGGGAGGCTGAGACAGGAGGATAACTGTGAGTTTAAACTGTGCAGCAAAACCCTGTAACAAAACAAATAAACAAAAAAATTAAAAGCAAAAGACTCCTGCAAAGACCCAAAAGAATTCCATTAAAATACTGCTAAACTTAATGTGCAAATTCAGTAGAGTAGCTGGATGCGAAGTCAGCCCTCAACAATGGGTAGCCTTTCTGTATGGGAATAACAAGCTCAGAGAGAAAGTAGGAAACACCGCCTTTCACAATAGCATCCAAAAGAGTGAAACACCTAGGAATCAACCTGATGAAGGATGTTAAAGACCTCTACATTAAAAACTAGAGTATCTGAAAAATGAGATTGAAGAGGAGATCAAAAAATGGAAAGATCTCCCCTGTGCTTGGGTGTGAATAACCAATATAGTGAAAATAGCCATACCTCTCAAACTGCCATACAGATTTAATGCAATTTGAATCAAAATTCCAACAGTGTATCTCACAGAATTAGGGAGAGCAAATAAAACAGTCTGCCTAGATAGGGACAAAACCAACATTTGAGTCAGGCAGTGTGACTTCCCCTTGTATTGAGCAGCTGTGCTCGTGACATCAGCACCGGTGACGTCATGGCGGAAGTGATAGCCTGGACTTCGCAGTGCTGGCTGTGGCTGAGTCGGCTCTTCAAGTTTGCTGTGTTAGCGCTTGTGTTAGTGAGCTCACTGAGCTGTGCTTTCTTAGCTCACAGAGTGGTGCTAAATGCAGACGCGCACTTCTCAGGTGAAGAAATACAAGCAGCAAGTAAATGTATGAAAAGATGTTCCCCATCACTGGTCATTCGAGAAATGCAAATTAAAACAACACTGAGATTCTATCTCACCCTGGGAAGAATGCCTATCATCACGAAATCACGAATAACAAATCCTAGAGCGGCTGGGGGAGAGAGGAACTCTCTGCTATTGGTGGGAGTGTGGACTGGTACAGCTACTGCGGAAATCCCTCAAAAAACTAGGGTTGAACATCTCGTTTGACACAGCTCTTCCCCTTCTGGGTATCTTCCCAGAAGAACTCAAAGCATCATATCCCAGTGACATATGTGCACCCATGTTTATAGCAGCACAATTTGTCATAGCTAGATCTTGGAAACAATCCAAATGCCCATCAACCAAGGAATGGATTAAAAGGGTGTGGTCTTTTTATACAGTGGAGTAATCAGCCATAAAAAAGGATAAACTGGAGACTTTTATAGGTAAATAGGTGCATCTAGAGACCATACTCATAAGTGAAATAAACCAGACTCGCACGTGTAAACATTGTATTGTCTCCCTAGTGTGAAAACCGGAAAGAGAACATAATGTACGGTAGATGTTGTAGAATGAGAAGAAACAGTTCAAAAGAAAAGAGAAACTGGGATAAGGTAAAGAAGGAAAGCAAAACCAAATATATGTGTGTGTGTGTATATATATATCAGTTAAGATAATATTATTTGGACAATCAAATGCCTACATCTTGTATTTCTGAGTAACTAATTTAAAGATAACAGTACACAATGTATTAAGCATTGCTGCCTTCCTGTTGTCTTGCTTTGAAATTTTACTTTTCTCTTTAAGAAAATTAACAAAGGCAGCAGTACACAAATACAACTCGCATAATAACATTCCTGTACACTAATAATGAGCCTACTGAGAAACTATAGTAGCTTCATGAAAAAGTAGGTACTCAAGAATTAACCTGTGAGAACTCTCTCTAGAGCCGGGCCTCTTCCTAAGCTGGCGCTGCGCAAGACTCTCGCTAGGGTCGGCTCAAGCGCCAAGGTTGTGAAGCCCAATGGGGAGAAGCCGGATGAGTTCGGGTCCGGCATCTTGCGGGCCTTGCTGGAGTTGGAGATGAACTCGGACCTCGAGGGGCAGCTGCGCGAGCTCAACATTATGTCGCCCAAGAAAATCAAAGTTGGCGGTGGTCGGAAAGCAGTCGTCGTTTTCGTCCCAGATCCCCAGCTGGAGTCTTTGCAGAAAATCCAGGTCCGGCTGGTCCGAGAGCTGGGGAAGAACGTCAGCGGGAAACGTGTGGTCTGCATCATGCGGAGGAGAATTCTGCCCAGGCCAACTTGAAAAAGCTGTACTGTACGGAAAAATAAGCCAAAGCGTCCCTGAAGCCACACGCTGACCGCAGTGCTCGGCGCCATCCTGGTGGACCTGGTCTTCCCCCACGAGAGCGTGGGCGGGGGGATCCGTGTGGAGCTGAACGGCAGCTGGCGCCCCACGGTGCACCCGCAGGAGGCGCAGCAGAACGACGCGCAGCGCGGGCTCGAGACATTCTCTGCTGTCTGCAAGAAGCTTGCGGGCAAGGACGTTAGTTTTGTTAAACATACATTTTTGCAGGGCTCCACTCCAGACTCACTTTATTTATTTATTTATTTATTTATTTATTTATTTATTTATATTATGGCTGGCTCAGCCTGCCCTGGGGGTGGGGCTGGCGCAGCATGTGGTGCTGGGGATTGAACTGTGATTCCTGGGGTTGCCTAAGATTGCCTAAGCAGGCGCTTTAGACCACTGAGCCATCTCGCCGGCCCAAGGACGTTAGTTTTGAATTCCCAGAGTTTCAGTTGTAAGAAGTTATAAATGCTAAAATAAAGTTATCGTTCATTAAAAAAAAAAAGAATTAACCTGCGAAAAATCTCTGCCATGAAAACTACAGTAAAAAAGTTTTAAAAAAATATTGAAGAGGACATCAGAAAATGGCTCAATAGCTCCTTTTCCTGGGTAGGAGAATAAATATTGTGAAAGCGGCCGTACTTCCAAAACTGATACACAGATTTAATGCAATTCTAGTAAAACTACTGATACTATTCCTTACAGAACTAGAAAAAAAAAAGACTATAAAATTCTTATAGGACCAGAAGGGACCTAGACTAGGAGAGGCATGACCGTCCTGGAGCTCAGGTTCTATGACAAAGCTACAGTGTTAAAACCAGCATGATTCCGGTGCGTGGACCGGCCTGCAGATCTGTGGAACAGGCCGGAGGAGGCAGAAATGACCCCTGTGCACTCAGCCATTGACAGAGGGCGGAAACATAGGCTGGCAGAACTGTTATGGTTGAACGAGCCAAAAATCATCATCAAGTTCTCGTGTACGACAAGGAAAGAATTGCAAAGCACGCGCCCTGCAGTAAGGAGCGCAGTAGCGACAGCTGTCGTGGGACGTCAGCTGCAGGAGCAGGCAGTAGGACGAAGGGGTGAAGGAGGAAGATGGAGACCGTGTCTCAGGCTTCCATTGTTCACAGAGTCACGCTCCTCTAAGCTCCAGGTGTCCCCTCCCCGTGATGGTCAGATGTCTCTGGCTCTAGTGCCTCCCATGGGGCTCGCATTGGGGTGGAGGATTCGCCTCTGGGGGTTTGTGACCTCCGGAGTTTAAACACAGATAATTATTAGCGATGTGGAGTTTATCGTTGAATGAAAGGAGAGGAGAGGCTCCCCTTCACATCCTTGTTTCTTAGCTGTATTAGAAAGCTAAGCTCCTTAGGGCTGGTGGTATGACTCAGCGGATTAAGCGCTTGCTTAGAAAAGCACAGGCACCAGGGTTTGGTTCTTGGCCCCACCTGCCATGCAGGCCCGGCTCTTGAGCGCACTGAGCCCGCGATGGAGTGATGGAGTCCGGGCGCGATGGCGCACACCTGTAATCCCAGCACTTGGGAGGCAGGAAACAGGTGGATCACTATGGGTTGTGTAGTGAGACCCTATAGGAAAAAAAAAAGAAAGCTAACCTCCTTAATGGAGGTGCTGAGAAACGGGCTGTACACATGTAGAAGATGGAATCTAGACCCATACCCCCCTCACCGTATTCTGAACTAAAATAAAAATGGATCAAAGATCTACATATTAAAACAGAAACTCAATCTGCTGAAAGATAAAATAGGTGAAACTCTTGAAGACATAGGAGTAGGGAAGGACTTCTGAATAGAATAAGCAATAACACCAAGAATCAGCAGATTGTACAAATTAGAAAGTTTCTGCAGGGCTTAGAAAACAATTAACAGAGTGAAGAGACAACCTACATGATGGGGAAGATGTTTTGTCAGATGTTCCTTGGACAGAAAATTAATATCTAGAATATGTAAAGAATTCACAAAAATTGGACCCTCACCAAACAAAAGACATAATAAAAAATGGGCAGCAGAAATGAAAATACTTCCTAGAAAAAGTACAAATGGCCAGTAAATACATTAAAAAATATTCAGCGTCTCTGACCACTACAAGAATGCAGATTAAAACAGCACTGAGGTTCTATTTTACTCCAGAAAGAATAGTCGCCATCAAGAAAGAAAAATACAGAATATTAAGGTGAGTCTGTGTGGATAAAAGGATGCCTTTATATGGGTGGAGGGAGTGTGAGCTTGTATAACCACTGTGGAAATCAGTAATGGAAAACTACAACCAGAAATTCCACTCACCCCAGCTGTCCCCTTTCTAGATGTCTTCTTAAAAAGGTTAAAGACATTGTATTACAGCAAGGCCTGCCTACCTGGAGGATCCCTTGGATGCTCAGTGTACCCAAGTGGTTCACTTGGGTGAGAATGAGGAAAAGAGAAAAGAAACAGTAGCTGGGGTCAGGTCGAGCTCCTTTCTCCCGTAAGTGAGGAGAGGGGCCACCCAAGAATGGTAGAGCGTTTCTTTATACCCTCGAGAGGTTGCTATGAATTCTGGCCTCTCTACCAGCAATCAGCTAACAAGCTGCAGTGGCTTGTTTATGGCTTCGATTTACATTCTTTGAGCAGCTCCGTGTTCCCAGGCTGGCTTTGTCCTGCGCCTGACTACTTTCCAGCTTCAGCCCCTCCCAGCACATACCCGTGGTCATAGCAACGCAGCTTACAACTAAATCTTGGGAGTGACCAGTATGTCCATCAGCAGGGGAATGGGTAAGATATATATATATATATATATATATATATATATATATATATATATATGTCAAGAATAAATCCAAAGCTTTTTTTTTTTTTTTTAATAGGAAAATGGATGCATTCCATTCCATTTATTTCACTTAACATTATGGTCTTGATGCACCTCAAGACCGAATGTTAAGTGAAATAAATGGGACAAACAAGCTTAAATATCTCATGGCTTCTGTTATATGAGAGAATATAACTAAAGCTAAAAACGAAAGGTAGATAGATATCTAAAAGACAAGTAACAGCAAATAGGGAGCTGTAGCTTTTGTAGACAGGGTGGAGAAGTAGGTGAAAAAAGGATTCAGATGTGCCGTGTGCGTGTCCCAGCTCCCTGTGGTGCGTGGGATTGTCACATCCCCACGTGCATAGTGCATACAAATTTTAAAAAACTCGTCCTTCCAGGTTACAGCCATGACTCACCCCCACCCAAGCCCCATCTCCCGACAGCAGCTTCAGCACTGACCGTCTGGGCACATGAATCCTCTGAGAAGTACCACCCCCATGCTCTGGTCATCTTGTGAATGGCCCACTCTGTCTACAGGAGGCTTTTGATGGGTGTTAGATCTGACCCACACCAGTGTGCCTCCCACTCTTCTCAAACCTAGAAGGTAGCTCCCTGGAGACATGGACAGTCCTGCCACAGAGGGACCCACTAGGTCACAAGGTCACAAGGCTGAGCTGATGTCAGTGTGGCAGGTGTGTCGGCCTTCCGTGGTGAGGGCCAGGGAGTAGTTTTGACTGGCAGTGCAGTCTGCTTGTTACATAATCCTGCTGCCCGCTGTAAACCATTTCTCGCATGTGTGCTTGGTGAGCTCTGAAGTGCTCTGGTCCTTGCACGCCGCTCCTGGCCTTCTCTGGGCACGGCAGGGCCCAGCCTTCTTGGGCCCTTTGCACCTCTGTGGTCCAGGGGGTTATGGGTGCATAAGATGGGTGACCTTTCCAGATGTGGCTTGCAAACATCTGGCAAAACCAGACATGCTCACACTCTCAATTTTACCTCCTTTGTCTTCTCCATTAGAGGGGTGAATTCAGAGGGGCCTGTTTCTTCAAATCATCCCTCTGAAGGACATTTGTCTTATTCAATCAGAAACGTCTACTTTAAAAATTTGTTTTTAATTTAATGTATTTGGTGCAGGGTCTCAGTATTCAGCTGGACTTGTAGTGATCCTCCTGTTTTCAGTCTCCCCAGCACTCAGATTATAGGAGTGTGTCAGCACACTCAGACTTGGTGGCCAGCTCAATATGCCCAGGGGTAGGGGTGGCGCGGCCCTTGGTGCTGGGAATCAAACCCTGAACCCCAGTCCTTGTGCTTACCTAAGCAGGTGCTTAGTCCACTTAGCTATCTCGCTGGCCTTAGAAGTGTCTACTTTTTTTTTTAGTGTATTTAGTAAAAGTCTACAGGGTTTTGCTACACAGATCAGACTTGTAGTGATCCTCCTATTTTCAGCCTCCCAAGTGCTGAGATTACAGGCGCGTGCCACCATGCCCAGTCTCAATCGCTGTCTCAGAGCACACTGGGGTCAGGGACAGCACAGCAGGTCAGGGATTCAACCCTGGTCCCTGTGTCTGCCTAAGTAGGCGCTCTAGTCTGCTGAGCTATCTGGCCAGCCCTAGTAGGAACATCTACTTTGAACATCAATTAGAACCAGTGAACCTTTGTTGCATTAAATCACGGAGATATTGTGGTTGTTATTAACCAGCCATGGATTGAATGCAAGATCCAAATGAACCTCTCCTCCTTCAGGTTGCGGGGGTCAGGTATTGTGTCTCAGTGACAGCCAGGTTCCCGAGAGACACGTTATCTCAACTTCATCTTTCCTGGATAAAGAAGAATCATAAAATAAAAAAAAAAAAGTACGTCTTTGCATACTGTCTTCATTGGTGACGGTTAAGAGACTGGAATGTGCTAGTCAAAGTTCTTCATTGGGGCAGGCATGATAGCTCCCTGGACCAAGTGCCTGCTTAGGCAAGGGCAGGGACTGGGGTTTGATTCCCCGCCCCACAGGCCATGCTGGCCCTGCCCCCAGGTGCGCTGAGCTGACCACCAAGACTGGATGTGCTGGCGCTCGCCTGTAATCTGAGCATGGGGGAGGCTGAAAACAGGAGGATCACTACGAGTCTGAGCAGCACAGTGAGACGCTGTACCAAATTCATAAAAAAAAAGAAAACACCAAAACACGCAAAAAAACCAAAGTTCTTTACTAGTGCAGCTTGGGTTAGGGTTCATGTTAGTAGCTTCGAAATGTAGAATGCAGGAGAACAGGAGGAGGAGTGGACCTTTTTAGCCAGGTGTCGTGGTCTTTACCGACATCAAATAATTTTAGAACAAGAAAGACCACATTCCATTCTAAATGTTTTCATTGGAAATCGAGTGAGATGTGTGACACTTTTGTACATGGGTTTTTGTGGAAGTCTGTGTGTTCACACAGAGATGCTCAGGGTGGCAGAACCTCATGAAGGCGGTTTACCTGCGTTCCTCCATGTGCAGAGGCAGGTTCAGAGCTGGATCAGAGGGAGGTAATGAGAGCGTGTCAGATGGGGAGACAAGAGTTCCGGGCTGTGTGGTGCTTGCTCTTATTGATAGTGTGCATTTGAGAAGCTTATTGGAACTTTTCGGGGCTCACTGTGTTCTTTGGCGAATTTATAAGCTTAGACTAATCACTATTTTTGCAGTACCTTGACTGAAAGTCCCTCTGTTTCAGTCAGGGTTATTTTCTTTCTCTTTCTCCCTAACCATGTCTTAGTCACAGGTGGAATGTGGGGCTGTAAACAGAACCTCGTTGTATAGGCGACCCTTAATTCTTTGTTCCGGGAATTTCTCGTCCAGGAGGATAAGAGAGTAAATTAACAAATAACGACAGTATTTGCTTTAG
Source organism: Capromys pilorides (assembly GCA_004027915.1). NCBI lineage: Eukaryota > Metazoa > Chordata > Mammalia > Rodentia > Capromyidae > Capromys > Capromys pilorides. Next base: position 8,775 of record PVKN010028922.1, read on the forward strand.
GAAATTCTTGCAAATGAATTTTATCAGGACAAACAGTTTGCTTTTGTGCGCAAACAGTTCTCTTATTAGAACAATCTGTCATTCACCTGGGCAAACATTTGACAGGTGTGTGGAAGAATGAGGTCGTATGCGATGGTGTACAGTGAATTCATCTGGAGGTGAATCTGCTCTCCGAGGCATCTTATCTCATTGCCTAAGTACAGTAAACTGTCCTTGTGTGTGAGTCCTATATGTGAGCAGGAGAATCCTCATAGTTTGTTGATAAAGTTAATTATAGCAAGACTAGTGAAGCTGTAGACATTGGGTTGCCAGGGAGATAGATCAGGGGCATTCAAGCACCTGCCTGGCAAACACAAAGTCCTGAGTTCGATCCCTGGTACCAAAATTTTTTTTAAAAAATAAAATACAAAGGCACTGGATGAAGTATTACAAGGTAGGTGGGTAAAATCAGATTTTTGGGTCAAACAGTGTACAACTTTGTGGGAAACAGTTTGATAAACAGTCTAAGGAATTCACAGATACCCGTAGCCCTACAGTTAGCGGTACAGCCCCAGCGTCTGAAGTTGTATGCCACAGAGGCTCTGTACCGTTACTCACCCAGCATTTAAGGAGCGCTGTTAGCTTGACAAGAGACACAGGGCGTGCATCGCATAGAAAGCGCACGTGTGTGCTCCTGGCTTGTGTTCTTCGTTTTCTGTGCTCTTGAGACTTCTAACAGCAAAACACTCCCTTTCCCTCTCTTTCTCGTGGCGTGGGGTCTGAAACCAGGGCCACTGCACTGAGATCCATCCCCAGTGCTTTTTTATTTTTTTATTTTGAAACAGGATTTTGCTAAGTTGCTGAGTTGCTCTGGTGGGGCAGAACTTGTGACCGGCTTCCCTCGGCCCTCTGGGATGCTGGGATAGCAGGCGGGCACCACCATGCTCGGCTCAGAGCTCTTTCTCATGTGTCATACTTTTCACCCTATGGGAGGTAATTAATAGATGAACAAAACTATGAGTTAGGTTTTTTTTTTTTTTAATCAAGTCTTTTGCCAGATTAACAAAGAAAAGAAATACCACTGACGCACATTAAAATTTTAAGTGAAGGGCCCACGAACAATAAATAAATAAACAAAATTTTAAGTGAAAAGGGACGTATCACAAAGGATACCATAGACGTAAACAGGAGCAGGAGAGACTGCTGTGAACAGTTGTGTGCCAGAAAATTTGATAACCTGGGAGACATGGATCAGTTTTTAGAGACAGACCACCTCCCAAGACTAAATCATGGAGAAATGATATCTGAACTGATGAATAATAAGTAAGGAGAGTGGATCAGTGAAACATCTACGAGCAAAGAACAGCCCAGGGTCAGAGGGCTTCACTGGGGCGTTATCCCAAGCACTAATAATTACTGCCAGTCTCTCTCAGACTCTTCCAACAAACGGAAGGGAAAGACCTGATGAATTCTTAATTCATTTTATGAGGGCAGCATTATCCTTGTGCTAAGCTGGGTAACACTACAGGAACAATATTTTGGGCCAGTATTCCTGATGAATGTAGTAGATACAAAAAACTTTAGGTACTGGTGAACCTGCCCTAATTCATATTCATCAGGTGAGATTTATCCCTGGGGTGCAAAGAGGGCTTAGAATATGCAAATGTTTTGTGCTATGTCATCTGTTATGGTTTATGTCTAGTTGCCCCCCAAAGCCTCATGCAATCGTGGGGCAGGGACTACTAGAATTTGAGACATGAGTCATGATCCACTAGGATTATGTGTTACAATTGGTTCCTCCCTGGAGCATGACCTGGGCCTGCCTAGGATATGATTGGCTCCTCCCTAGAGCAGGATCAGGGGCCCATCCTGGGGTATGATTGGTTCCACCCTAGGGCACAATGGGCCCACGTCAGAATGACTGAGCACAAAGAGACTTTTTAAAGGGCTGTTGCTCTCTGCTCGAGTGAGTTGTTGTTCTGCCGCCACGAACTGGATGCCCTCTGCCCTGTTCCACTCAGCCTTGGGCCAGCCGAATATGGACTGAAACCTCCAGCAACTGTGAGCTAAATAAACCTTTCTTTCCTTCATTTTGAGTGTCGGGTATTTGTCCCAGCAACGAGTAAAAAGTAACTAAGACATCATCTTAACAAAATAGAGGATAAAAATTATATGATAATCTAAGCAGATGAAACGCATGTGACAGAATTCAGCATCCTTTCATTTTGAAAATGTAGCATGTTGCTCAGAAAACAAATGAGTGGACCACGATATGATGAAAACTGTAACCAACTCACAGGTGACATTGTGTTCAGTGAAAAGCTGAAGGTCAGAAACCAAGTGAGGCTGTCTTCTAGCACCACTTTTATTCAGGATGATGCCAAGATCCTAGCTCATGGCAGCTCGGCGAGACAAAGCAGGGCATCCAGATTGGGAAGAAGAGGATAAGTATTCCGTGTTTACAGAAGACGGAATCTCAGTTATAGAAATATCTTAAGACTCCCCAGAAGGTGTTAGAATATGCAAATTCCCTAAAGTTGAGGATTAACGTAGAAAAGTTGGTGATATTTCTATACAATGACAATAAATTATCAGAAAAGGAAACTTTAAAAAAATCTTATTTGGGTTTGGCGAGATGTTTCAGTGGTCTAAAGCGCCTGCTTAGGAAAGCTCAGGCAACTGTAGGGACTGCGGTTCGATCCCTGGCACCACATGCTGCACCAGTACCACCACCAGGGCAGGCTGAGCCAGCCATAAAATAAATAAATAAAGAAACAAGCAAATAAATTTAAAAAATATATATAAAAATTTTTTTAAAAAAATCTTATTTGCAACAGCATCAATAAGAGTGCTCATTAAAGCACCTTCGAGCAGGCACAGGGGGTGGGGGTTCGATCCCTGGGCCTGCCATGTGGGCCCTGCCCTCCCGGGGTGTGCTGAGACAGCAATTGAGACTGGGTGTGATGACCCATGCCTGTAATCCCAGCTCTTGGAAGCCTGTAAACAGGAGGATCACTACAAGTCTGATCTAGCAGTGAGACCCTGAACACCCTGTAGGCCCTTCCCTAGAATACAAAAAAAAAAAAGAGTACTCAAGAATACATACATAATTAGGAATAAATTAAACCAAGGGGCTGAAAAGTCTATACTGAAAACTACAGGACACTGATGGAAGAAACTGAGGAAGATACAAGTAATGGAAGATATCCCGTGTTTATGGATTGGAAATGTTAATTTTGTTAAAATGCCCATAACTGTCCAGAGCAGTCTACATGTTCTAAGTAATCCATGTCAAAATTCCAGTAACATTTTCCATGGAAGTTGAAAAAAAACTCTGAAATTTGTCTTCCCTCCCTCCTTCCCTCCTTCCCTCTCTCTTTCCTCCCCCCCCCTCCTTGTCAGGGTCCCTTCCTGGTTCTCATCTTGGTCCAAAAAGTCTGAACTTATGTTCCTAATAACCTGTTATTGGAATTCCACCAAGTTAATTCCAATCTACCACTCTCAGCACAACCCACGGTGATAATAAAGACACTAAAATGTATTTATACAATTAATGGGGAGCCAAGGGGCCCTAGGTCCAACCATAAAAACAGCTTCTGGAACCAAGAGGGCAACCCAGGGCTGCACTTGAGCTTTATTCATTGGAGAAAGGGGAGTGGATTGTGAAAGGGAATTTTGGGAAGAAGGTGTGCCCTGAAGGGAATTGTGGGAAGGTGAGTTCTGAAGGGAATTGTGGGAAGGTGAGCTGGGCTGGGTAGGAGGCCTGCATTCACCTACGTCATATTAAGATGAAGTAATTTGCATTATGCTATTGAGATAGCATCTAATATTTTGGGGGGGTCAAGTGCTTCAGCTCTGATGTGTAATCTTTCAAGCTGCAGGAAGTCATAGCCTCTATCTCGAGGCTCGATCCCAGCTGACACCTTGGGGTAGTGGCTCTTCATCCTGTTATCAGGGAAACACATGTGCCATCTTCAAAATTTACCACCAGCACCTCGGCTAGACCAATAAGGTCAATTGAGATTTTGGGGTTCTGGTGTTTTAGCTCTGACATGTAATCTTTCACACCCCATGAAGTCATAGCCTCTATCTCGGGGCTTGATTCCAGCTGACACCGTGGAGCATTGGCTCTTTGTCCTGTTATCAGGGAAACACGCGTGCCATCTTCAGAAATTACCACCAGCACCTCAGCTAGACCAATACACACTGCTTAAGGCCAATTGAAAGGATAGTGAGAGATCTAGCCAGCTCTTTACATTTCAATAAGAGGGAATAGGGTCAGGCTCAGTCAAAAGGGAAACAGTCCCTTTTCTTTTAAGGAGAGCTGCTCAGGCAGTCCTCCACACCTCCTTCCCTCCCTCC
>PVKN010028923.1:0-13122 GCA_004027915.1 Capromys pilorides
TTCTGCAGGTTCAGCTGTTTCTCCTGCATAGACAGGCTTCCTCAGGACTGAAGCAACCCCTTATCCTCAGAGGCCAGACCTCTGAGGCCTTTTCTTTTCTTTCATGTGCGTGCACACTTTTAACTTTATCTATTTATTTATATTACGGCCGGCTCAGCCTGCCCTGGGGGTGGGGCTGGGGCAGCATGTGATACTGGGGATCAAACCCTGGTCCCTGTAGTTGCCTAAACAAGTGCTTTAGACTGCTGAGCTATCTTGCCAGCCCCTCTTTTTTTTTTTTCTTTCTTTTTTTTTAATAGAAAGATAACACATTTTTAGTTAAATGAGCAAACACACAGGTTTTCCTTGTGGTTCCAGGGAGTCAGGTAGACCATGTTCTGCCCTTCAGCCTCTGCCTGCCTCATCTCTGCCCAAGACCTCTGACTATTCCATGTGAGGCAGCTGGACCTTCTTCTGCCTTATCCCTGAGCTCAGGACAGTGTGATCCCAGGAGGAGCCCTGGGTTGGTGGGCAGATGTGAGCTAAGCTCCCCACTTGCTCCTGTTTGGTCTTATTCTTGCCCCTCTTGTTTTCATTACCAGTCATGGGGATATTTGACTCACTTCCTCTTACTTTCTCCTCTGTTCCTCATGTGGTATTTCCATGTGGACGGGCCACATGGGGCACTGTAGAGGGAGATGGGGAACCATCCTGGTGTGGAAAGTATGTGTTCCTTTTCTCTGCTACGTGCTTAGGGATATCCATTCTTGGCACTGGCTATTCCTTTGCATTATGCAGCCTCACAACTGAGCTGGCAAGGACTGGGCTCTTTCCCTCAGGTTGTTTGTGGCATGGGGGATGGGTAAAGTGTTTACATGGTGCTTTTCAATGGCTGTGTCTTAAGAGTGTGCCTGCCAGGGCCAGGGATATAGCCCAGTAGCACAAGCACTTGCCTGGCAAGCGCAGGATCCTGAGTTTAATCCCCGGTACTACCAAAAAAAAGAAAAAAAAATCAAAGCATGTGGCTGCCAGTTTTATCAAAACCTGGAGGAGAAAGCTATGGAAACCAACAGATCTTAGAAACTTGGAGATTTCTAGGGTCAGAAGTCAGAAAGGACAGTGCCTGCCTCTTCCCCCTTGTGCCCTCCAAGCCCTCACTGTGAGTGGCTCAGGAAGAGGCAGGCACCTGTGCCCTCACCTTAGTACTCAGGTGCTTAAGATAGGGTTCGGTGGGAATGCTGTTCCTGCTTCCTCTATGAGCCTCCCAGCCTGCACCCAGTGTCCCCTGGATGGTGATGCCAGGCAGGCATCTGGAACCTAGCAGCCTCTCCTGGGTCTGCTTTCCATTCTCGTTCATCTAGCAGTCCAGGGGCCCGCGGGTACTCAGGGATTGGCTGGTGGAGGCACCCCCTCTGTGGCCCATGTTCCCTCACAGGAAGCAGGAAGCAGCCTGAGCGTGTCCTCGTAGAATTGAATAGCAGGAAGTCTCTCCATTTACACAAAGAAAGTTGGCAGTGGAGAGCAAGCAGCCCAGCACCAGGGCCCAGGCTGGCCCAGGCTGGCCCAGGCTGCTGTACCCTCCAGTCTTCCCACTGCACAGAGCCTTCTGATGGGTTGCCTGTCTCTGTGCAGCCCCCTATCAACACTCCCCGCCGTTCCGACTCAGCCATCTCTGTCCGCTCTCTGCACTCTGAGTCCAGTATGTCCTTGCGCTCCACGTTCTCACTGCCTGAGGAGGAAGAGGAGCCGGTAGGTGTGGGCAGCTGGCTGTGGAGGGTCTTCCAGGGTTGTCGCTGTGCTGCAGTGCCATGGGGCATCTTCTCAGGCATGGTCAGGGCCTCTGGTCCCCCCTGGTACATGATGGGACTGAGGGACCAGGCCAGGTCCCCTAGACACACACTCCTCTCCCATCTCAGGAGGCTCTTTCTACTCTTTATTCCATCAGGAAGGGCAAATGAGAGCAGGGAAAGGCTGTGGTAGACCTGCTGTCCACAGTGCTGGACACAGCTCTTTCTGCTTGAGCTCTGCCTCTAGCCAGAGCCCGTGCTTTCTCTCCTTGGCCCTCTCAAGCCAGCCCCCTCCCCCAGCCTCAGCGTCCTCCCAGGATAGGTCTAAGCTGGTTGGGATGGGCCAAGTGGCCTCCCTGGCCATATCTGCATCCTGACCCACTTCCCTTTTACTTTCCTTTGCTCTGCTTATTTCAGGAGCCACTGGTGTTTTCTGAGCAGCCCTCTGTGAAGTTGTGCTGCCAGCTCTGCTGTAACGTGTTCAAGGACCCTGTGATCACCACATGTGGGGTGAGGCCACCCTATGGGGCCCCTTCCCCCCACCTATGCTACTCACCCAAACTCAGGGCATTGGGCTATTAGCCCACTTCCTGTAGGCCTGGACCTTTGTCATATAGCTGGTCTGGCTGCCTGGTTGGTGCCTTCTGCACTGGGCATGGGATGGTGATAAACCCTGAGCCACCCCTGGACTTAACATGAGGTGAAGGGGCTGGCAAGATAGCTCAGCAGACTAAGCACTTGCTTAGGCAAGCACAGGGACCAGGGTTGGATCCCTGGCACCACATGCTACACTGGCCCCGCTTAGGGCACACTGAGCTAGCCACCAAGACCTGTAATGCCAGTGCTGGAGAGGCTGAAAACAGGAGGATCATTATTAGAGCTATGTAGTGAGACCCTGTATCCAATAATAGGGGAAAGAAAAAAAAAAATGAGGTAAAGACTGCCTATACCCTATGCTTGCCCTTTGTCCCCACAGCACACGTTCTGTAGAAGATGTGCCTTAAAGTCAGGTAGGTCCCTCCTTCCCATCTGAGCCTGGCCACCTTGTTATAGAATGGGAGTGGGTGGTCTCAGTCTTACTTGGGTCCCTGGCTGCTAGTCAGAGGCCATGGCTCATTCCTCACCCTAGGCTCCTAACCTTTGGGGTTGAGGGGTTCTCAGTTGTGGTTCCAGGCCTCTGCTCCATATTGTATTGAAGTTGGAGAAGGTGTATAGCCTGTGCAGTGTCCAGCACCCTTGGCCTCCTCTGGGCCTGGGCCAGGACTACAGGTACTCAGACCAAGCTCAGAGTCTCCACAGGTTCTCTCATCCAGCAAAGCTGAAGAGAACTTGAGATCCCACCCACAGTGAGAGCCAGAACTCCCATTGTCTCCTTACCTGGAGCCCTCCCTATAACAGGCATGAGATGGGACCTCCCTTTGTTGGTACCTACACTTTGTTTTTGTTTTTTGTTTTTCCTGGAACCAAGGATAGAACTCAGTACCTTGCACTTGCCAGGCAGGCACTTGTGCCCCGAGCTATCTCCCCAGCCCAGTACCTACACTTTGTTAAATGCAGCTGCTCCTGCCTCTGGCTGGCTGGCTCTGTGCCACTGTTAGGCTCACTTGACTGCCTTTCCCCACCCTGTCTGTCCCCTCAACCCTTCCCAGCTTACCTGAGAGGCTTCCATGACCATGTCATCTTCCTGGCTGATCCACCTGTGCACACAGTCCTGTGCCTCAGTGGGGCAGATGGCTAGGTGAATCATGCACCTAGAAGACTCTTGCAACCAGGGAGGGGCTGATGGGGCAGGCGGTAGGATTAGCATGCTGCCCCTCTCCAGAGAAATGTCCCGTGGACAACGCCAAGCTGACAGTGGTGGTGAACAACATTGCGGTGGCTGAGCAGATTGGGGAGCTCTTCATCCACTGCAGGCACGGCTGTCGTGTGGCAGGTGTGGGGAAGCCCAGCGTCTTTGAGGTGGACCCCCGGGGGTGCCCCTTCACCATAAAGCTCAGTGCCCGAAAGTAAGTACCCCCTGCCCCCAGTGCCTGGCTTCACTATTGGGCCTTGGTTCAGACCTTGTGTCCCACCTCCACACAGGGATCACGAAGGCAGCTGTGACTACAGGCCAGTGCGCTGCCCCAACAACCCCAGCTGTCCTCCCCTCCTCAAGATGAACCTGGAGGCCCACCTCAAGGAATGCGAGCATATCAAGTGTCCCCACTCCAAGTACGGGTGAGTGGGTGAGGGTGGGTGGGATCTCAAGTTCTCTTCAGCTTTGCTGGATGAGAGAACCTGTGTGCTGGGACTAGAGGGATGAACAGGAGCCAGGTCTGTCCCCATCAGCACAACTGAGATCTGGGGCCCCAGAGATTCAAGCCCCATAGGTATTATAGAAAAGGGACTGGGCAGGATGGGGAGCTGGTATTGCGGCAGGTGGCCATAAGGATGTACCAGGGTCTAACTTAGCATGGCAGCTTGAGTAAACAGTTGAGAGCAGAGAGGAGGAGCTTGGTTTTCAGGGCAGGCAGGCCAGTGAGAGTTGGTTTTATACCCAGAGGATAGAATATTTAAAGGACTCATGATTGAATTTTTCTGGTAAATAGCACTGGCTACTGGGTGGTAGAGGTCTGGCAAGTGGCATAGCAGCTGGATGTGGGAGTGGAGGACCTGGGAGTGGAAGACTTTTGAGGGCTTCTCAATTTTAGGAAGATGAGAAGGGTCCATCTGGGCAGGCAGGTGGGCAGATATCCTGTCCCTGCCCCCCAGGTGTACATTCATTGGGAACCAGGACACATATGAGACACATCTGGAGACATGCCGCTTCGAGGGCCTGAAGGAATTCCTGCAGCAGACAGATGATCGCTTTCACGAGATGCATGTAGCGCTGGCACAAAAGGACCAGGAGATCGCCTTCCTGCGCTCTATGCTGGGCAAGCTCTCCGAGAAGATCGACCAACTAGAGAAGAGCCTCGAGCTCAAGTTTGGTGAGGACCAGCCTGGAGGGCACAGGGTACAGCCATTGTGCCTGACTCCAGTGACGCCTCCTCTCCTGCTGCTCAGATGTCCTGGATGAGAACCAGAGCAAACTCAGTGAGGACCTCATGGAGTTCCGGAGGGATGCATCCATGTTGAATGTGAGCAGGCTTCCCGACTAAGGGTGGGATTGGGCCCCAACAGGCAGCCCTCTCCCAATGACTTCTACCTCCACCAGTTGGGGTTAGGGACCTGAGTTCTAGATAGAGCTGCTGCTGCCCCTGGCCAGTGCCAGGCCTCTGAGCTCTGTGGTTATACTGGTGGCCATGGCAGCTTCACCCATTTGCCCTTCACTGCTCTTGGCCTTGCAGGATGAGCTGTCACATATCAACGCACGGTTGAACATGGGCATCCTAGGATGTGAGTATAGACTGCTGCTACTCTCACCTGCAGTGCCTAGGGCCCTACTGGGTCCCTCACTGTGTTCTTCACTCTGCAGCCTATGACCCTCAGCAGATCTTCAAGTGCAAAGGGACTTTTGTGGGCCATCAGGGTCCTGTCTGGTGTCTCTGTGTCTACTCCATGGGTGACCTGCTCTTCAGCGGCTCTTCTGACAAGACTATCAAGGTGGGTAGGATCCTGCCTCATGATGTCTGTAGCCTGGCCAAGCTGGGTTGAACACTGCACGCCAACCTTACCAACTTGGGCCTTCTGAAATAGGGCCCTTTCCCTTGGCTTGTTGCCATTCTTATCTTGGAATTGGCACTGAGGTGACCCTTTTGGAACCCACTTTGACTCTGGTTTTTGCAGGTGTGGGACACGTGTACCACCTATAAGTGCCAAAAAACACTAGAAGGCCATGACGGCATCGTTCTGGCTCTCTGTATCCAGGGGTGAGTCTGGACACTGTGCCTCCTGACCTTGGAGACGAGACAATGTGCTGCTACTCCCTGTGTCATAAGCCACAAACTTGAGCCTATGTAGCTGCACATCTGACTCCCACCCTGTAGAGGTGCCTGAACTCTGAGCAGTGCTAGTCTTCTGTATGGCATTGTATAGGCCCTTGTAGGCTCCATTTCCAGAATTGTGTGTTCACAAAGGCTGGTAGCAGAACTCTTAAGAAGGTTGAGACGGGTATAGCATAGTGACATATGTCACTGTGTCCATGGAACAGCTCTCCCAGCTACCTCCTCGCTCTGGTTATCCTCTTCCCTAGACTTGCCCTCTTGGTTATATATAGTTGTGAGACTATATATAAGCATTAGTGTATGGAAAAGAAAGGCTGCTCACTTACTGGAAGCAGCAGTTTGGGTGCTTAGTGCTAAGGGCAGGGACTCCTTCCCAGTAGTCAGAAGCTATCTAGGCAGGCATTACAGGCTAGGCTACCACTTCCAAAGTTCCCACACAGATAAGGCCTGGCTCAGGGAAGCAGCATTGGTTCTGATACTGGGCCAAGCTGCTGGTTCCTATGGCCCAGATGGGGCAGTGTCAGCCAGGACCGTTGTTTCCCCTGTATTCATACACTAACTTTGCTTCCCCAGGTGTAAACTATACAGTGGTTCTGCAGATTGTACCATCATCGTGAGTAGGGCCCACAGACAGGCAGGGGTGGGAGGTGACCCAGAAAGCATTTTTTCCTCAGTGCTGTAAACTCCATGTAGCAGGGCTGGGCTCTGAGGCTTGCTATTCACCCTTTCAGGTGTGGGATATCCAGAACCTGCAGAAGGTGAACACTATCCGGGCCCACGACAACCCTGTGTGCACTCTGGTATCCTCTCATAACATGCTCTTCAGTGGCTCCCTGAAGGCCATCAAGGTACAGGCAAAGGGCATGCACACACATTTGGGCCACTGGGTGCCCACTCAGCCCCTGCTCATAGCCATTCCCACAGGTCTGGGACATCGTGGGCACTGAGCTTAAGTTGAAGAAGGAGCTCACAGGCCTCAACCACTGGGTGCGGGCCCTAGTAGCAGCCCAGAGCTACCTGTACAGTGGCTCCTACCAGACAATCAAGGTACACAGAACCACCCTGCTGGCAGGGCCACACCCTCTTCCTCATTTCTCAGATGGCCCTTGAAGCTTTTCTCTGCCCTGTACTCATCATCATGCATGGAGCACTGCATGGGTGAGCTGCCTCCTGGTATCTACCTGGCCTTGGGACCAAGTGACCTCATTTGCTCATAGATCTGGGACATCCGGACCCTTGACTGTATCCACGTCCTGCAGACGTCTGGTGGCAGTGTCTACTCTATTGCTGTGACGAATCACCACATTGTCTGTGGCACCTATGAGAACCTCATCCATGTAAGGGCCAGGTGCCCAAAGGAAGGACTGACTGGGTTCCCTCATTTTGGGTCTCTGACTGGCCTGTGCCTACCCCCTCTCAGGTATGGGACATCGAGTCCAAGGAGCAAGTGCGGACCCTCACAGGCCATGTAGGCACCGTGTATGCCCTGGCAGTCATCTCAACACCAGACCAGACCAAAGTCTTCAGTGCATCCTATGACCGGTCCCTCCGTGTATGTACTAGCCCAGTTGCAGCAGAAGGAGGGTGGCTGGGCCTAAGCAGACCCTCACATCCTGTGTGCCCCCAGGTCTGGAGTATGGACAACATGATCTGCACGCAGACCTTGCTCCGCCACCAGGGCAGTGTGACTGCTCTGGCTGTGTCTCGGGGCCGGCTCTTCTCAGGGGCTGTGGATAGTACCGTGAAGGTCAGTGCCTATGGTCCAAGCCACTCAAAGAAGCTGACAGATGGAGCAGGGGTTAGGGGACAAGGAGCTAGAAGCATCAAGCAAGTGGCAGTGGAAGGCAAGTGTTATCACCAGGTACACCTGGAGTACAGGGTTACCTGAAACAGAGCCCCTTTCCTTGCAGGTTTGGACATGCTAACAGAATCCAAGCCAGGCCTCAACTCTCTCTGGGCCTTGCCTGAGCCAGGCTGGCCATACAAGGTGGTCTTTGGGCTTCTGCCTGTCATGTGGGGGCAGGTAAATATGCTCAAGCAGCCAAGCAGTGTCCACCCTACTCCACACTCCAGCAAGCCTCCCTCTACTCGGTCCTGCCTTCACTCTTGCCAGGGCAAGGCCCAGGACTCTCTGGGTGCCAGGTACGACACTACAACCCACCCTTCATCTATACTCCAGATGAATTATGAGCCTTTTTACTCACCTTTTTTTACTGTTTTTAGATTGTATATAGATTTGATTACTTCCTGATTGAAATAAAAGTGGCACAGACTGTGGCTGTTGAGTAGGGAGAGGTCCTGGGGCCAGGGACCTGTGTGTGGCCCTGGGGATGTGCACAGGCACCAGCAGCGTGTGAGGGGAGTTGGGTCCTTCTTTGCCTGCAGAAGGAGGTACAATGAACTTGGCTCCTGGTTTCTAGTCCCATTTTCCCCCAACATCACAGCCTCAAAGAGTGAACCAAGCAGCTCTGATTTCTGCTGTTTATTGACAGCCAGCTGACATCAGCTCCCTGCCCAGACGATCCCCCATCCCCACCTGCAGAGCCCCAGCCCGGGCTGCCCACTGATGGCTGGCTGGTCAACTCACGAGGAAGCCCCAGGTGTGACAGTTGGAGGAGGACCCATGCCCAGACATCACCCTACCTGGCCTCCTCCATCAGCCTACAGCATAGTTGCTGGTTTTCAGCAGTTTTTAAGTTTTTTTTTTTTTTTTTTTTTTTAAGAAATGTCAGAGTTGTGCCCAACATTTGTGGATCAGCAAACACAATAGAGGAGACCAGTCAGTACTTTTTAGAAGGAAAGAGGAGGAAGAGAGAGGACAAAAATGACCACACAACATAGCCTGGACCATGAGCAGAAGCATCCATGGGAACTGAATGAGGCCCTGGGGAGGGAGTCAGACTCCCTCGCACTCACATCTACCCACAGTCTGGCATGCATACCCCTGCACCCATACTGCTGTCACTTGGCTGATTTGTGCAGGATGACATGCTGCTCTGGGGCATTCCTACCAGCAACCCTAGGGCATGGCCGGCCCAAGAGGAGAAAGCCCTCCCACAATTGGGCACAGAGGACATAACCTATCAGCCAGCAAGGCACATCCTTCAAGTTCTTCCAATGCAGAGAAGTTACGAGAGGAGCAGGGGAGAGACGCTGGGCAGAGCCCCTCCCCAGACAGTCTCCTACCTGTGTTCATGGCCAGGACATGGCCACTGATAAATACAGAGAGGGAAGGACACACAGATAGATGGCCTGGGTCCCTGACAGCTTTAGTCTCAAGCTGGGCACCAGTGTCCTTTCAGTTGGTAAATGGTTTTCTAATATAATCAATAATATTTCTTCTTTAAATATATATTTGTTAAAGTTATACCTTTTTGTTTCTCTGGGGAAATCTGCCTTAGCTCATTCCCAATAAATTAATACTTTTGATAGCTTATATTCTGGGGCTTCAATAGGGTAGCCAACCTTAGCCCCCTGTCCCTTGTGCTGCGCCAGAACAGCTGGCAGAGGTTCCCCAATGGGCAGTTCTGTGCTGGGCATAGGCCTGTGCTCTGCCACAGATTGGGGAGGTGGTGACAGCAGCTGTCCCACCTCACCTACATCGACCAGGGGGAGGGCAACCCTCCACTCACTCTGAGGAGGCTGCTATGGCCCAGCAGATATTGCACAGGGAGCAGCAGACAGGGCTGGGCACCACAGGGCAGCGTGTCCACCCAGAGCCCTTGGAGCCCCTGGCCAGGCGGTCCTGCAGGTGGACACCGGTCTGGGCCAGGACGAGAGTTGTGCTTGTGCCGAGGATTGGGCAGCCCTGCCCGCCCGCGCCCGAAGGGTCCCGTCCTGAGGTAAAGTCAGTGTGCAGGCTGGAGCCCGGGGGCGGTGGATCAGGTAAGGACAGCCGCTCACTCCAGCATGGCGTCCAGCTGATCAGCCAGGTCATCGAACATGCTGCCGATATCATCTAGAATGCTGCCAGTGCTCTTCTCAGTGGCCACAGAGGCGCTGGAGACAGGCCCGGGCGAGTGAGGCCCGACTAGCGCAGGACCCGCCCCTTGGGCCACTGCCCTGCCTACCTGGGGAAGAGGTCACCCTGCCAACCCATGGTCTCGTCCAGGACCCCGCCCATCCCGAGCGAAGTCAGATCTCCAGTCCTAGCATGGCCACACCTACCTTGAGCCCTGTCCATCCTCCTGCCGGATCTTCTCCTCCACTGCTTGCAGTGCAGCTGCCAGGCAAGCACTGGTCTCCTCCAGCTTCTGCCGCGCGCTATCGCCAGGTGAGGCTCCATCGAGCACGCTGGGAGCCCCTGAGGCGGCGACAGCAGCAGCACGCGGGGGCTTGGCAGGAACGTGCAGCGCAGTTGCACCGCCGGGCGACGGAGGCTTGGCGGGGCTGGCGCTCAGTGAAGGCGGTGTGCTGGCCGGCTTGGCAAGGGCAGCGGGTGGCTGGCGCGCTGGCGAGGGTGTGGGCGATGGGGTAGCACTACCTGACTGCAGCCCTGCTGTGGCCTTGGCCGGTTTGGGTGCTGTGGGGGGCGGTGGTGGCTTGGGAGACACGGGAGGCGGCGTACCATGTGCACGCTTCACTTCTGCAGAGAGGGTGGCATTGGCCAGGTGAGGCTCCATCCAGTGCAAGCACACTGGGAAGCAGAAACCACCCCTACCCGTCTCCCCAGGGTAAACGTTTTGATCACTGCTTCCCAACTCCCTCCTCCCTAGGTGTGACCTGCTGGAGCCATGTGGCCCTGCAGGTGTTTGGATCCCTCATGGCCTTTGCACCTCCATCCTACCTGGAATCCCACCCCTATTCCCTCCTGCACCTGGGTGCTTCCAGTCTTAGGGTGGCATAGTCACAGGGTAGATGGATGGAGGAAGGTGTGCAAACACCCCTACCCTAACCCACCTGGGCCTCATCAAATCCAAACAGGCAAACCCCACAGACTATGGAATGAATTTGCAATACTGTGGCAGGCTCCCTGCACCTACCTGGGCTGCCAGGACCAGGCAGGGGCACCTTCTTGGAGGAGGGCGTGGGTGAGCCCTGAATCTTGGGCACAGGCTGAGTCAGAACAGGCTTAGGGGAAACAGGCGGCTTTGCTGGCTTTCGGGCATCACCTTCTGGCAGGGGCAGTGGGGGCAGGGGTACCAGGTCGATGGGTGGGGGCTCAGCAGGTGGAGGTGGGGGAGGCAGCTCTGGGGGTCCAGCTTGCTCTGAGGCTGGGCGTCGTCGAACTGTGGCTGTACCATTCTGATACACGGACAGTGATGGAATGGGCTCAGAACCAGCCTCCCGCTCCTTGGCTTTAGGACGACGTTTGACTGTGTCAGACTCTGTCAGGATGAACTTGACATTTTCCTGCTGGTTCTGCTTGGCCCGGATACGCCTCTTTAGTGTGGCACTGGCCTCCACCCTGGCCAGGGGTGGACCATCAACACTTGCCTCTCCCTTGCCTGGACCCTGAGGCCGCTGTCGGGCTTTACCATCTTGATCTGTTGGCTCCCCAGGCCCCTGACGGGCAGTGGCCAGAAGTCCAGTGACAGGCCCACTGAGTGTGCGGCGCCGGTTCACTACCTCACCATCAGGCCCAATGGCCTCCTTGTGCTTCACCGAGGCTAGCACTGTGGCCACCCGGCCTGGCTCTGGACTGGTAGAATGAGGTGTGGGGTGGCCCTCAGGAGGTCTACGGGCAGCCCGGCCACCACCCCCAATGGAAGACAGCTCGAGCATTGCAGCGATGCTCTTCACGCTGCCAGCACTGCCTGTGTCCACACTACCAGCCAGGTCGCTAGCCCGCCGGCGCTGTGCCCGGACCCCTAGCTGGTCGTCTTCAGTTTCAGCATCTTGAGCTGGCTCATCAGCCAGATTGGCACTGGCCATAGCTGAGCTGGAGCGCTTGGGTGGGGGTGGGGGGGGACCCTTCTTACGGGGCCGAACAGCAAAGGACTGACTGCGGTTTACGTTCTTGTCGGTACCAGTAGGTGCCCTCACAGAGTGGCTGCGACCCACACGCCGCTGGACAGTGGCATAGGGTCCTGCTGCAGCAGGTACCAGCAGCTCATCCCGCTCTGGCTCACTATCAGATGCTGCATAGCGGTTCAGGCTGTGAGCACGCTTCTTGGGCCGCCCAGGCTCTGCCTCAGCCTCAGGGGGCAGGCACAGTGTGGGCACAGCTGGAGGCATAGTTTGGGACACAGGCCCTGGCGTGGCTGGCCCTGTGTCACCTTCCACAGGCTGGGGTAGGACATAGGCAAAGCCACGGTGTGTGGGTGACTGTGGCAGGGAACGAGGTGACATGGGTCGCTCCATTGGTGGCAGCAGCTGTGGGGTGGGCTTCACCTTGGCTGTTACTGGGGCTGGACCATGAGGTCCTGTGAGGGCTTGAGGGGAGCCTGGCCGGGCTTTGGTGGGTGTCTGAGGGGGTGTGAAATGGCTGCCACCTGGTGGAAGGACCTGCCGTGGTTTGCCAGGCACTGGGGGCACACTGGCCCTCTTGACACTGTGGCCATGGCGGCTGGGCCGAACCTCCTTAGGTGGGGTACCAGGGACCTGCCCCTCATCCAGTAGGTATTCCTGGCTTCGTGACATGGGGCTCCCAGGCCCAGGAGGCCCTTCCCCTAGCAGCTCCTGAGAACTACTCATATGCCGAGCCCGTCCACCCAAGCTGGGCTCCTGCCGCATGGTGGCCCTTGGAGTAGGTGGCAGGTGGTTGGAGGACTTCTCAGCAGGGCCCCCTTCTGCTGGGCCAGTCATGGCAGCCTGCAGCTCACCACTGAGCTCACTGTCCTGGAAGGTGGTCATCTTAGGGGACTGGCAGTCAGCTGGAGCAGGCTCAGGTGGGGGTGGCGACTCAATGGCCATCATTTCAAGTGACTGGGGTGCCTTCCGACGCAGAGGTCCCCCCTCATACTTGGCATATTCTGCCTTCTGGAGCTCTGCCAGCTTCCTCACTGCCAGCATCAGCTTCTTTTGGTGGCCTGGGTGGGATATGGGGACAGGTTAGATGAACTCAGAGACAGGGGAGGGCTGCGCTAGGGCTGGTGCCTCACCCAGTTTAGTGATGCCAATCTCCTGCAGGTCTTCCCAGGTGATGTCCGTGATGAAATCAATGTTCTCATAGCCATTATCCACCAGCACCTTGTAGTACTGTGCCAGCCCGATCATGGACAGCCATACGGCCAGATTAGCCTATGGAGCAGGGGATACAGAGGGGCAGCCCAAGCTGGCTGCCCACAGCCTGCCTGCCTACTTGGAGCTACTGGAGAAGTACTGGACCAGCAGGGCACAGACAAACAGAAGGACAAACAAATACACCCAAGGTGTCACTACTGAAGACAGCATTAACAGGAGCCCATGACAGCTCCTAAGCACACCTACAGGTTACTGGTACACACAGGAGCCAACACATACATGCGTCTCTCTCTCTCTCTCTCTCT
>PVKN010028924.1:0-13135 GCA_004027915.1 Capromys pilorides
TCTTTTGAGAAGTTAATCAGTCTCTAACCTCTCACAAGCCTGTTTCATTGTGGAGAAATCTATCTACTGGCAATATATTAAAAGTAGCAGTGTGGCGTCCTGGGAACTGTGGAGCCCTGTGGGCATCGTTCTGAGGGGTTCACATTTCACTAAAAGAAGTCACTGGGTACATGATGGCTGGCGATGGTCACTGGATAGGAGAGAAGCGAGTAGACTAGTTGTGTCCTGGCCATTCCTGTTTTCTCAGTATGTAGGTGCCCATGCCTGTGTGGAATTCCTGGGACCTCTTTGGATAATCCTTGTTTCTTTCTTTAGCTAATTCTCACTGCTTTAATGATTGACATTCCTCAAGTTTTGGTCTTTGATTTCTGTTACAGATTATAATGAAGTAGCTCTTAAAACCTTATTTGTTCTTAACAATGTGCTCCTTTGAAAATGTTTCCAATCTTTCAGTAAGAAGACATACTTTGACAGCCAACTGTGGGGTTCTCAGAGAGATGAAGGGTGGGGCAGTTTTATCTCCTTCGGGTCCCTATGAAGAGACTTCGGAAGTGTGGGCCGGGTCATGAGCAGTGATCTGGTGAAGGCCCACAGTGGAGCATGAGGAGCCCTGACATCCACCGACACATCTGGGGGGACCACTCCAGACATGCACAGTGCCCGCTTTCCCACAGTATCACGACTGGGGACCTGCAGCCTGGACATTCACCCCAGCGTGAGGCAGCAGAACCAGGCAGGGGGAGGGGCCCTGACCACGGGCTCCTACAGAAGCTCCCGGGGTAGCCAGAGTTGTCAGTGAGCTTGCTGGGGACAGCTGACCTGATAAAGTGTGGAGACGAGGGAGAGGAGGGACCTCTCATGGCTGCCAGCAGGTGCTCGCGCAGGGGTAGGAGCTCGGCCTCTCTGGCAGACATCGCCCCACAAATAGCGCAGGGATGAGTCGGGAAGGAAGGCTCGAGAGCCGGAGAAGAGTTAACGACCAGGGCCCTCCCTTGAGGCCTTGAAGTGAAGGCCTGCGAAGTGAGTGCTGTTTCTGGAGATGTCAGCTTTATGTCCTTCTCTTTTCCCTTAAGCCAGGCCCAGGTTCTATCTTTGTAAGGGACGCGGCTGAGGGCCACTTCCATGGCTTTCACTCCCCACCTCCCTCTTCAGCCTCCCCCTCGCCCCCCACAAGGGGGTGCCAGCCCTGAGGGCCGCTGCCCTGAGGACTTGGGCTCTGGCAAACTGCCTTTTCTGTCTCCACATTTGTTTCCCCTTTCATCCATGTAATTATATTTTTAGCTGCGCTGCCTAGAAAATGAAAGATAAAATTCCCAGCCCCATTGTAGGCATGACAGGAGGCCAGCGGGGTGCGGGTGGAAGCACAGGGCGGTGGGGTGCTTTCCTCTGTGCTGTCGCTGGGCTCCCAACACACGGACAACCTCAGTCTGAAGGTGGGAACCACACCTTGGGAATGATGGAGCGGTGAGCTGCACTGGGAGCTCAAGTCCTGGGAAGCCCAGGGAGCAGAGCTGCACCCCGTCTCTGGCCCCTGTGTTCAGAGTTCATTTATGTGAATGAGAACTAAGCTTCAATCTTAATCAGTCCATGCTATTTTGGGTTTCCTGTCACTCAAAGCCGAATCTAATCCTCATCTACCCTGTTACATTTCATGTTGATAGATTTGGACCATGAGTGTGTGTCTTAGGGTCTCGATGTCATCATTCAACATCTCTGCCACCCCGTCGGGCTCTCTGTCATCTGTTATTGAGATCAGTGTGCCATCTGTGGCTCCACCCAAGTCATTAATAAGAACAGAGCCCGTAAGCTCGAAGGACGCAGTGCACAGGCTGCTTGGGCCTCCCGCATCTGGGCCTGTGGCCTATCTACCCTGCCTCTGGTGATCCTGGGAAGGAGTCTGGAGGGACCTGAGGACTTTCAGTCAGACATCAGTGGGTCTCAAGCTTTCGTGTCCCGCCGGACCACCCAGAGGGCTCAGTGACACAGACTGTTGGGCGCCATCCCCAGGGTTTCAGACTCAGTGATTGTGGGGTGGGGCCCAAAGGTATTTTTTTTTGAGACAAAGTCTTGCTATGTAGTGAGTTACAGGCATGTGCCACCATGCCCAGCTACTCAAGAGTATGTATTTCTAATAGGGCTCAGAATGCTAGAGTTAATGGTCCAAGGACTATATACTCTGACAACCACCTTGGCTAAAAAGTGAACTCTCAATGAGAAAGAGTATTTAAAAGCAGCTTGGTGGTGCTGGGCATAGTGGTGCATGCCTCTAATCCACCCAGTACTCTGGGAGGCTGAGGCTGGAGGATTGCAAATTTGAGCCCAGCCTGAGCAACTTAGCAAGATCCTACCCCAAAACAGAAAGGGCTGGGGATGTAGCTCAATGTGCAGGCTGTGGTTTCAATCCCCGGTACTGAAAGTAACAGCCGTGCAAGGTAAATCCTAGAGGGGTTGAGAAGGGCGCCATTCTGGTGGTGCCAGGGCCCTGGGCGGTGGCTCACAGGCAGGGGCTGGCAGAAGGTAAGGAGGCTGGCTCCAGCGGGGAGGCAGCAGGGGCTCCTGCCCAGTGGTTTTGTTTTCTCAGTGGAATTTGCAAGAACATTAACTGTAACCTCCCCTGTTAGCTCTATAAGGAGAAATTATGAAATAGGGAATAATAGCCAAACTTGGGCATGGCTGAGTAACTCCAAGGAGTAAGTGAACTAATCCTGGGATTAGGACATCACTGAGAATATATAAATATTAACCTATAAACAGTTCCAGGAACTGCCGGGCACTATATTCATCATGCCTACAGGCCCCACAAACTGCTCAATTTATGTTGAACAATAACCAAGTATGTGAGTTCAGGTTTTAACTTAAACTGTTGCCCTAAACAAAGCAGCACTCCGTTGGTGTTTCGTATGGATTTTTAAAAAATGCATTAAAAATAGTTTGTGGTGCTAGAGGTACAGCTCAGAGATAGAGTGCTTGCCTAGCATGTCCAAAGCCCTGGGTTTGATCCCCAACACTGAAAAACAAAATAAAACAATAACAGAATAGCACGATTGTGTCACAGGAAGAGATTAGAGGGGGATGGAAGCAGAGCTTCACCTATGTCCGTTGGTATCACTAGCCACGTCTTAGCCCTCTGGTGATGATGATTATTATTTTCAGCCCTGTGATTATTTAAGACATAAACACTTCAATTATCATAGTGTTCCAAATGTTGACATGCAGTTTCTTTCTAAAGTTCAGGTTGCTGAGAAATATATCCAGGCAGCTCTAGAAGTAATTTCTATGGAAGAAATACGTGTGAAGAACACCAGCAGGTGCCACCCTGGCGGACATATTTCCAGATGGCTCTGATATGCACGTGCAGCCTCCCCCCGGCCCCATGAAAATTACAAAGTGGCTCCTTGGTCGTGGACTGGCTTCCCACCAGGCCATCAAGAATGTGTGGGCCTAAGTCCACACTGCCTCTGACTAAGAAATTGAGACCAGAGAAAAGTCCGAGGACAGCTTTGTCACTGGACCCAGTCTGTGGCAGAGGGTGGTGACTCCTGTCTTGATTTGTCCGGGATTGAGGGGCAAGGCTAGGCCTGCTGTGGCTCCTGTAACCCAGGGCACGTTGGTCGCTCCCCCAGGGACCGTGTGGACACTCTAGTGAGCCCTGGGGGGTGACCTCTGGTAGGAAGCTCAGCTGGCCTTGTGGGTGTGGGGCCCGCCCAGGGGGGCACAGTGTCCACCCTCACGGGGAGATGGGCCTGTTTTCATGCCCTGCTGCTATCACCTGAAACCCTTAAGCTTTGGCCGAAGGGCTCCTTCGGAGCCCTCCTTTGGAGGTCCACAAACCCTTGTGGAAGGGAGCTCGAGTCTGTTTGCTTCCTGTGCAGCCTTCCTGGATCTCGCGGCCTCCAACTCTTCACTCCTCACTCCCTTTTCTTTTTCTCCTCCTCCCTTCTCTCTCTGATTTAAGCAAAGCCTGTAGAGAGCATTTCTTTTTCCATTAAGTACTTAAAAGGCCATATCATCCCATCACAAGTGTTAGTATTTAAAATAAACCTGGTTCAAGTGGTGTGCTTGCCCTGTGGCCGCTGGCCCAGGGACCCTCTCTGGGCAAAGGGAGACCTGAGCAGGCATGAAAGGCACAGTGGCTGAACATTAGGAGAGAGACAGGGATTACAGCAGAGGTGGCACCAATGGATGGCGCTTAGCGAGGAGACCGAGGGACAGAGACCCTGGTGGGCGGGCGGTGGCTGGGCTGTGTCCATCGAGGCCTCCTGAAGGTCTCTGCCCTCCAAGTTATTTCTGCCTTCCCTTCGAATGTTCTGAGCACAGCTTTCAAACAAGGGACGCCCTACTGCAGTGTAGGCTTAAACTGCCAACGTCTGATTTTTATTTAATTACATTTGCATTAGTGCAAGTGTTTGAGGTACACGACTGTATTTGCTGTGGGCTGGCGCAGGTACATAACGTGACTTAATTCTTCTCATTCTTCTCTGTCTCCCTCCTTCCTTTTCTCATCTCCTTCCCACTTCCAAAAGATCTGTCTTTTTGGTCACTTTAAATGTGGGCGAGAAGGAGGTCAGGGGCTGGGCAGCAGTGAGGGTAAATAACAGCAAATTTCGAGTGTGAACCCCGAGGCTGAGCTGGGTCTAAGGGTGTAAAGGTCACCTCAGGTGGGCGGGGAGCAGCTGTGCAGCTGTGTCCTCACCAGTCCCCAGGGGTTGGGAGGACCACCTGCAGGGCTCTTCTTCCCCTGAGCTCCTTGCTTTCCCTGGGCACATGGAGGTGGCAAGGCTGAGCACAGCTCGAAGTCCTGAGCAGAGCATGCTGTCTGTCCCCAGAGGAAGATATGGTAAGTAAAATGCATGGCCAAGCTGGAAGGATCCTCTTTTTGTCTGTCTTTTTTAGACAGACCTCATTATGCAGTTCAGGCTGGCCTCGAACTTGCAGCGATCTTCCTGCCTTGGCCTCCTGAGTGCTGGGATGATAGACGTGCACCACCACACCAGCTGGAAGGATGCTTTTTAAAGCTTCGAAAACTTGGCAGTGTTGTGCGTGTCTGTTTGACTTGCAGGCAATGAGGCAAAGGCAAAAGGGAGTTTGGGGTGGCAGCCTGCACGTGGGTGGAAGGGCAGGAACGCGGCCCCCCAGCTGCTTCCTGGCTCAAGTGCACTTCCAGGGTCAAAGCTCTGCCTTAACAGCATTAGCTCTCCAAGTGAGGCTGTTAAGAAATTATTTTTAAATTATTGTGCCTTTCAGGCCACTGGAGAAGTAGCTTGTATGAAATATATCTAAAAACACTGTTGGAGTATTTGGGAAGTCACCTCAAATCTGCCCTGGAAAATAGACCCACAGTTTGTATGTTAAAAATTGCCTAGTGGGCCGGCGAGATGGTTCAGTGGTCTAAAGCGCCTGCTTAGGAAAGCTTAGGCATTCGCAGGGACCTCGTTTCGATCCTGGCACCACATGCTGCGCTAGTCCCACCCCCCCAGGGCAGGCTGAGTCAGCTATTAAAAAAGAAAAAGGAAAAAAATTGAAAAAAATTGCCTAGCAAGGTAAATACTTAAAATACTTAAGGAATTAATAATACTTTAATGAAAGAGTTTATTGAAATGGGTGCCACGTGGTGAATATTTAATTCCAAAATATGTGCATATATTTATTTTGTCCTTTTAGAACACATTTTAAAACTTAAATCTTTTCACCTTCAAGGGAGAATCTTCTAGCCTTTGACATAACCCACTTTATTTATTTATTTTTTTTAAAGGGCCAGGGAAATAGCTCAGTGGCATAAGCGCCTGCCTGGCAAGTGCAAGGTCCTGAGTTCAATCCCTGGTCCTGAAAGAAAAACAAAACAAAACAAAAACGAGAGAGAACTTGTCTGCAGTACACGAAATCTCCCTTGATCTCAGGGAATGTGCACACAACACATTTTGATTGTTGTTTATTCCTCCTGACTCTGTTTCCAGTCCTCTTTTCCCCATTTTTGTTGTTATTTTTGGTTCACGTTCACCAGTGTGTGCATGTGTTGTGGGCACTTGGTACACAAACGCGACACATTTTACATCTCTCTGCTGTTCCTCTGCTGCTCTCGCCATCCGTGGTCTCGCGGACCCTTTCCCAGTGGCAGAAGATCGATCTCCCTGCGTCCTGCCACCAGGCCTTTATCTTGCTCTTTATTTACCCTTTGCCTTACCCAAATGACAGCTACCATATGGTGCGCAAGCAAACGTCAATTTTAGCAGGTTTTATTGATTAGTCCGCCAGAGGGCAGTATTTGCTAAAAGTTTGATAAAAAATAAATACCAAAATTCATAGAAATCATAAGTGCCCCGTTTGCTTTACTCACGATGATATTGGTAGAAAGTGTTTCCAACAACAGGGAGAGGGAGGGAAGGAAAGAGAAGAAAGCAAGGGAAGGGAGCTCTGCCTCTTGGCTTCCACTCGGGCGAAATTGTCCTTGCTGCTCCATGCTCTAAGTTGGAAAGGGTGTATTTCTGTGTTAGTTTTCAAGATGAAAGAAGCAATCAAAGGAACTAAAAACGGTTTAGGTAGTACTTTACAAGCCCCTGATTGATCCCATTGGCTTGCTAAAAAAGAGTTCAGTTGTTTTAACTCCATCTACAACACTCTATTTACCCTCCCTGGGAAACCATCCAAAATTGGCCGCATTCCAGCTGCTAGAAAAAGCTCAGAGCCGGAGCCAACTGCGGGTTTGACCGAGGCAGTGGACAGCACGAGGGGAGGCCGCAGGCTGCTTTCGGGCCAGGAACCCAGAAACTGCCCTGTTGCTGCAGCCGCAGGCCAACCTGGGTCAGAGGCAGTGGGGAAGAGCGCTGCCCATGAGCCCTGCTTCCTCCTCTGCTCCCTTGCCGTGCTTCCTGCTTTGTGGTGTTGCTTGACTTTTCTTTGTTGTATTTACCACTACCTAGATGTAGGCACCAGCAGGGATTTTTTTTTTTTTTTAAATGTATTTAGTACAGGGTCTCACTGTACAGATCAGACTTGTAGTGATCCTCCTGTGTTCAGCCTCCCAAGAGCTGGGATTACAGGTGCAGGCCACCACGCCCAGTCTCTTTTGCTGTCTCAGCATGCCCTGGGGTTGGGGCCGGAGATGAAACCCTGTCCCTGTGCCTGCCTAATCCGCTGAGCTATCTCCCCGGTCCTGGCAGGATACACTTCTCTTCTCTTGGCATGCGACAGGATGCTTGTAACAGGCATGGGTACTCTAACTGACCTGGGACTGCCTGCCTGGAACGTCAGGCTGTCTCTGCAAGTTGAAATATGGAAGAAGGAAGTTTAGTCACATCAGTAAGATGACATCTTTTGCTCATTTCTAAGAAATAAGAACTGGAACGAATACAGTGGGGTCCTGTCCACTGTTTCCTTAGCCTCCACTGCTTGAATTGATGGCAAATGTGTGAGTATAATTGTGGTCCTGTGGCTCCTCCTGTCTTCTAGGGAGCTGAGCCTCAGCAGTAGTTCTTCTGCCTAACCTCGCCCTCCACAAGTTCATACTTGGCAATGACAGTCACGAAGGGACCTGGGTTTTGTGGTTCTGGACTGCATGGCTATGGTGACTGCACTTAAAGACTGGGTATAGGATACTCGAAGTCACATACAAAACTCTTAGTACTTCCTTTTTTTTTTTTTGAGACAGGGCCTCCTTATGTAGCACAGGCTGGCCATGACCTTCCTTATGTGGCCTAGACATGAAAGAGAACTTCCGGAACTCCTTCAGAAGGCAGCAAAATGATGGGATAGATGTATTTGAGGCAAAGGAGAGTATTTTTAAGGAGATTAATGGCAATGTGCTTTTTACTGTTACAATTTTTGAAAATTTAAGCATTCATCGTGTATTTCAATTACATCTTACCTGTGTATTTTATCATTTGGAAATAATCTTGCGTAGAGGGTGGACTGTGGCCCAACCTCTCAGACTCTATTCAAGTTCTCAGGTAGTATTTCTAGTGAGTTCCTACCACTTCCCACTGAGTATAGGCAGGTGCCTAGGTTGAGCAAGATCAAAGAAATCTGGACTTTCTGTCTCTTTGGGGACTTGTGTGTTAGCAGACTAGGCTATTTCCCTCTGTGTCCCTCTGTCCTGATTGTGGGTGCCCGGCTGTTCTCTAGTATCTGAAGTTGGCTTCTGGCCTCCATCGTACTCGAGCCAGCAGATCTGGAGTGCATGTGTCTGTGTGCTCAGAGCTCAGGTTCTGGGAAAACAGCCTGAGCAAGGCCAGGTTCTTCCCTGGTGCAGCTCAGGAGGAGACAGGGACTGCAGCCACTTGAGCAGTGCTACAGTGGAGGCCTCCAGAATGCCACAGCGGAGGACAGAGGGGCTGGCCAGTTAGTTCTGGAGGTTCATCTGTGGTTTCCCTAGATGACCCCTGCATTTTATTTTTAGAACTTTAAGGGCCTCAACTGGTTGGATGCCATTCATGGAAAGATGTTCTGGGTCTGAACGGAGGACGTGGACATTTTCTCATGACATCTGTGTCTACAGAGGGAGTCCTGCCTAGAAGAGGTAGAGGGAGCTTGTGCGGAGGCTATGAGCTCTGATTTTATGTTCTACATTACTATAGTAATATAGAGGTGAGACTGAAGGCCAATTAATATCCCTAGAAGCAGGGAATAATAGAGCCCAGGGAGAGCTGCTTTCTGTTTCTTTGGAAATCCTGGAAAGCTGGGATCCAAGGTTGCAGATAGCAGCTCATCCTGCAGCTGCCCTGTTCTTGATCCCTTGCTTGGGATGCTAATGGCTGTCTCCTCCCCTGCTAGTTTGTTATCTGTTAGCATCTATGTGAAGCTAGTGTTAGGTAAATGGCAGAAGACTTGGTGATTTGTAGTCTGTATTCACCAAGGTAGTTAGCACATTCTTTAGCCTGCTTTTAGCCCTCAATAAAGGTGAGCTGCCTCTGGAGCTCTGGGCTCACTTGGAGAGAGACCACAGTGAGCCCTCTGAAGCTGCATTCATCAGGTCTTCTCGTCATTTCTTTCAGCACCGACTTATAACATACAACACTGGACTTTGATCAGAAAGCCAGGGGAGAATTCTATTCATGGGACGTTTGGCCAGATGACACATGACACCGTGCTCACCAAGGTGGGGAACGTAGTGTGTTCAGGCAGGGACAGAGGAGACAACTACACTTGTAGGTGTTGGAATATTGAGATTAGTGTGCAGCGGGCCCTCTCCTTGGTGCTTCCTAATAAGACGTGGGAACTCAGACGGTCAGGCATGGGTTTGTGTGAGAAAAAGTTTAAAGCATGTCTCCTTCTCTATGAAAAGAAGGAGATCTTGGGTTAACTTCTGGAAGCCCTGCTTGCTGGGAGCCCCATAGAAGCATATGCTGGCAGGGTTACCAGGCACCCTGCTTGGGGGAGGAATCGCCTGTGGCCGGTGAGCAGTGCAGGGCTGGGAGGGCTGTGCGTGGCCATGGGCTCTCAGGACACAGTTTGGGCTTCCTGAGTGCAGGATGTGTCACTGGTGCTCCACTTGCCGGGGCTGGGTTGTTATGGAACTGGGGGCCAGAGAGACTTGTGCGCCTGCCCCTGCATTTGTCATACTCCTCTCTGAGCCCTGTGATGTAGACCCTAGCACCAGCCCCCGGTGGGCGGCAACAGTCCTGCTGTGTGCCAGCCCTCTCCTTAAGTGAAGTCAGCTCTCGGGGAGCTTCTCCAGGCTGAGACTCAGAGTAGAGACCACATGTCATAGGCAAGAAACCCAGTGAAAAGCACAGGTTCTTTTTCTTGCTGGCTGTGAAAGAGGGTTTGGGGCTTGGTGTGATCAAGCCTGTCTGCCACTGTCCCGCTCACGCACGGGCATGCGTTTCTTAGCATCAAGCAGAAGATGATGTCCAATCAACAACCAGCTGTTGCTGACCTCAGTGTAAGTCCTATCGAGTGTGAAGGACAAACACATTGCAGTGTACCCTTTCCCTCAAGGAATTCACATCCTCCTGGGCAGAAAACACTGGGAGTTTTGTTCCAGTATTTAGAACGGGAAAGATGAGAGAATGGTTCACAAGGTTGATGTCACTTTACAGAGGCAACAGTGAACCTTGGATGGGGACTCCTTTTATAAAGTCGGCCTGTATTAAAATTATCAGATTTTTCTCTGTTCCTTCTACTAATCAGGAATAACTATCGTCTTTATTCTCATTCCTATTGTTGCATAGTTAACATTTTATTGATCACATATTACTTGCCAGGAACTGCACTAGCTGCCTCACTGGGATTATTTATTTTTATTTTTATTTTTATTTTTTTTTGGCGGTACTGGGCATTGAACTCAGGACCCTGTACTTGCCAGGCAGGCTCTTATTCTACTGAGCTATCTCCCTGGCCCCTTCAGTGGGATTATTGAATTGAGTTCATATTAATATCCCTATGTGGGAATTACTAAAATCACCCTAATTTCCAGCTAAGGAAACTGAGTTGGTACAATCCAGATTCAGAACAAGAAGTCTGGTTTGAGCCCTTCCCAAATCTCCCCCTTGCCCTGCTGGTTGCTGCCGTCATCAGTGATGTTTAGGTGGACTGGGAAATGTAGTCTAGGCATTTATGTGGCTGAGCCATAAAAAGGGCAGAGTGACATCTTGTGTATGCCTGGAAATAAAGTGAATTATTCTCCACATGTTTCATATGTACAGTGGGCTTAAGACAGACATAGTAAAGATGTCTAGATCTCATTTGCAAATACGCTAAGTACAAATCACAAAATGTTCTTCTCTGTATGGGACTTTAAAAACCCATGAGTAAACAAAATGGAACTGAAGTTAAGAAAATTAATGTCTACTAGGTTTTAGTCAAAACAGTCTAGACACTTTTTGCATGTCCTTTTCTGGGCATTCAGTAGCTTAATTTTATTCCATCCTTGAGAGACTCTTCAATGACTTTATTTTGAACTTTACATTTTGAACAGTTTTGTAGGTATTTTTACAGGGATAGCTGCAGGAGAGTATTTTGCATGCTAATACTGGATTTTGTCAAGCATAGTACTGGATTTTGTCAAGCATAGGGAAATGGAAAGACTTTTCATCTAATTTTACTTGGTAATACCTCAGAATTCCAACAAAGCTTTATTTTTCCACTTTGTAATGGACTCTCTACGCTTTGTTTGCTAGTTTACGTGGGGCAAAATAATTTGATCAACCCCAGGCCAGCCCAAGAGGGCTCGTGTCCGCCATATTGTTCGGCCCCTCTGCTCTACTTCTGTCTTTCTCCCTGCTCCCTTCAAGCCACTGTGGAGAGGTGACAGGAAGGGTGGAGCTTCTCTTTACATTCCTGTCCTTACATGCCCACAGCCCTTTGAAGGGAAGGCTGTGCGCATAAATAGGAAGTCAATGAATGAGACCCTTTTGAGGGTAAAGTGGGGTCTCTTAGGTGGATCTTCAGTACAGAGCAGCAGTTGCAGCAAGCTGAGATGAGCAGTTGCCTCGGCACAGGAGACATTTCCCGAAGCTTTGTGAATAACAGGAGGGACATGCAATCACTTACAGTTGCCTGGCTCTCCTGCATTGCCCGAGAGTGAACCTAAGGCCTCCCTCACATTAGGCAAGTGCTGAGCAGGTTCCCTACCCGAAAACTGACCATCCTGACAGTCCCTTGACATCCCTAGCCTGGGGTGTTCTGGGAGCTGTTTCCTCAGGCCTCTCCCTGCCACTGTGGCTCCAGTTTGAGAAAACGAGGGATTGATGTGAAAGGTCTCTTTTCCTGTATTGTCTAATAGGTTAGTCATTAGCCACATGTGACCATTTTAATTTAACTTAATTGAAATGAAATAAGAATTTAAAATTCAGTTTCCAGAGACATTATTTCAAGTGCTTAGCAGGTATGCGTGGTTCGTGGCTGACATAATGGTTGGCGCCAGCTCAGTCATGGTGGTGAGCTCTGTGGGCCAGCACGGTGCTCTTCTCACGCCTCCTGCTTCCTGTGTCTCTTATCCTCTTGCCCTACACACATGTGTGCATGCACACACACGTACACACATGCACACACACACACATGCACATACACGCACAATACATGCATGCATGGCCCAAGTCCCAGCAGCTTATTATGTAAGAATACTAGCTCTTCAGGCTGTCCCAAAGGGCCTTCTCTTGTTCTTCTTGTTTCCACGGAAAAGCTCGCTGAGGATGTTTTCCTACAAAACCAAAGCCCTGTCTACCTGGAGAAGAATGTTCCCTTCCTCCTAGAAGGCAGAAGATCTCCCTCCAGTTCTTTTGCTACTCTAAAATTATGACTCTGGGTTTCAAATGTGGCATATGGAAGCAGTTTTATTACTTTTATCATTACATGGTGGATACAGAAGTACAAGAAGTTCTAAGTCAAATCTTTTGTTTATTTGGCTA
The DNA here is from genome assembly GCA_004027915.1 of Capromys pilorides. Classification (NCBI taxonomy): domain Eukaryota; kingdom Metazoa; phylum Chordata; class Mammalia; order Rodentia; family Capromyidae; genus Capromys; species Capromys pilorides. Next base: position 12,345 of record PVKN010028924.1, read on the forward strand.
TAAAAAGCAAAGAGAGGAAAATGAAAAAAGAATTACAGCTCAGCCTTAGGCACAACATCACCTTTTAAATAGAAAATACTTGATTTGTGCTGAGAAATGTTCTGTCTGCTCTGTGTAGAATAATATTGCCAGAGGGCTGTCCAAAGAAATACACTGAAGCAAAACAGGCCAGATTTAGGGTTTCTTTGTGGTTAGAAATATCTTTCCTATTATTATTTATTATTATTATTATTATTATTATTATTATTATTATTATTATTATTATTAATGTATTTAGGACAGGGTGGACAGGGTCTCCAGGGTCTCACTATACAGGTTGGACTCATAGTGATCCTCCTGTTTTCAGCCTCCCAAGCACTGGGATTACAGGTGTGCACCACCATACTCAGTCTCAATTGCTGTCTCAGCCTGGGGTAGGTGGGAGTGGGGAGGTGTCTTAGTTACTCTTCTCTTGTTGCTGGGACAAATACCCGACACTCAAAATTAGGGAAGGAAAGGTTTATTTAGCTCACAGTTACTGGAGGTTTCAGTCCATATTCAGCTGGCTCCAAGGCAGAGTGGCACATGGCAGAGGGCAACCTTTCATGGCAGCAGCTAAGAGCAAGAGAGCAGGGAGAGAGCTAGCAGCAGCTCAAGCAGCTAACTTTTCTTCCTCCCTTACATTGAAATGCAAATCACCTGCCCCAGGGGAGGTGCAGCACCCATTTCCACAATAATCAATTACGAATTTCAGCAGCCACCCCATGACTGTATGAGGCTTTGAGGGGGACACCTATACACAAACTGTAACA
>PVKN010028925.1:0-13125 GCA_004027915.1 Capromys pilorides
CCTGTGAGAAATCCCAAAATACTAGTGTTGAAACTTCTAGTCCTACTAATTGTATTCTTGTTAAAAGTGGCAGTCAGGAAACAGTTTCTGATAGTGACATGACAACAGATGGCACTTTGCAAGGGGAAAGTACAGAACAAAATGAAAAAACAGTGTCCACAGAGACCACTCCTCCCAGCCCCATGGAAGATACATGTAAAATTGTACTTGCAAGTCCAAGACTTCATTTAACAATACCGCGGAGATCAAAAAGAAATATTTCAAAGCCTTCTCCTCCAAGTTTATTTCAAGCTATTACACAAGAAGTTAAAAAAAATAAGGTGAGAAAACAATTTTGTGTTTTAGATTTTCGAGAAAGCATCTCACTGTGTGAGGCTGGCCTTGAACTCTCAGGTGTCCTCCTGCCTGTTCTTCCAATTGCCTGGCAAGGTAGGAAAACTTTAGAGGTTTTTTGTGCGTCTGGTTTGGAGACAGGGTCTTGTGTAGTTCATGCTAGCCTTGAACTCATTATGTAGCCCAGGCTGGACTGACCTTGCAGTGGTCCTCCTGCCTCTGTCTCCCAGTTGCTGAGATCGCAGGCAAGCGCTGCCACTCTCAGTGGTACCAAACTCACTCTGAAGCCTCACGCTCTTAGCACAGACTCTCCTAGTTCAGGATCAGTCTCCCTGCAGGACCCTTCCCCTGGACCTCACCATTGGTACTCAGACCCCACAAAGCCGGCCTTCAGCCCATCCACTCTCAGGCCTCATTTTCCTTTCCACCCAGTGTAGGCCCCATAGTATGTCACTGTCACAGTGATAACCTTCAACTGCTTTTCCATAACTTCTCATAGGAGAAAGCACCAAGTCTTCACCAGAATTTGCAGGGTCCACATCATTGGTGCTGGAGGGAGATCTCCAGCCTCATTTCGCATCCTCTTCCTCTCTGCTTGGGGCCTTTGCATGTGCTCTCTGCTTAGAAAAATCTCAGCATGTGGCTCATCCTTTACTTTATTCATTTCTCTGCCCCAAGACCTTCCTTAATGTCCTGTTTTTCGAAGCACCCTAGTTATTTTCCCTTAAACTTATTTTTAATAGTAATTTTTGGGCTGGCCAGATAGCAGTGCCTGGGGTTCAATCCCCAGCTTGGCAGATCGGCCCCACCCCCACGGTGTGCTGAGATGGCAATGGAGACTGTACGTGGTGGCACACTCCTATAATCCAAGCACTTGGGAGGCTGAAAACAGGAGGATCACTGTGAGTCTGATCTGTGGAATGAGACCCTGTAGACCCTATACTGAATACATTTTAATAAAAGAAAATAGTAATTTTCACCTGCAGACATTTTGATAGTAACCACATATCAGATACCACCACCCCACTTGCCTCTGCTTGCCCACGACATACACAGAGGCACACTTACTCTCCCAGGGCCACTGAGAGTGTGGTGCAGAACTTTAGGGGCAGAACTCCGGGGTCGTAACACATCTGTGCCACACACAGCCATAGAGCTTCTGCTAACCACCCAGCACGCTTGACGCCTGCTTCTCTCACCTTTCTCCTACCCTTAACCCTCTGGCCTGCCATGCCCGTACTTTGTCAGTAGTAGTGAGCACCCACACCAGATTCTTACTGCCAAGCATTATACTCTTGCTGCCAGCTCCTCCTGTTTGAGATCATTCCCGTCCAGTAACCTGGCAAGTTGCTTCCCCAGGCATCATACGTACCACCTCCTTAGCATCCTGGCTTTGCATGGGTAATATGAGTCAACAACCTAAGTGTTGGAGACACGTAGCGTTAGTTTTTATGTTAATATTGTCTTCTCCTGACTATGCTTTGCCGTATCTTGGGTAATTCCAAATGTGCAGAGGAGGGGAAAAAAGACTGTTACTTACAGTCTCTTCCCCACCTATAAAGTTTTAAGTGAACATAAAAGAGCAATAGTACAGTCCTCCCATTTTAATATATTTTACTGACTGAGTATATAAAACCAGAGTGGAAAATTTGTCTTTATATTTAAATGTGTAGCTGTACACAAAGTAAATGGCCACTCAAACTAGTTACTGTATAAACCTTGATTTCAGTTCTCATCAGAAGTAATTTAACTTTAAATTGGTATGAAATACATTTTTTGTTCATAGAAATTTTTCCATTTGAATATCCTACTATAGTTTTCCAAGCTAATCAAGTATTTGCTTTGAAATAACATGTTATTGGTGTATATTACTAGCAGTTACCTTTAAAGAAAATCAGATTGTGAATGAATTAGATACTGGTCCTAAGAACCTTCAAAAGGTTTCTCACTTGGGGCCAGTGAGATAGTTCAGTGGTTTAAAGCCCCTGCTTAGGCAGGCTTAGGCAACCTCAGGGACCATGGTTCTATCCCCAACACCACATGCTGCACCAGCCCTACCCCTAGGGCACGCTGAGCCAGCCATAAAAAAGAAAAGGGTTTCTCACATTGATGATAGCAACATGCAACACTAAAACTACCCTTGGAATGTGTGTCATTTTGGACTTTTGAACGTGTACTGCTTCTAATGTAAACTCAGTTACTGCTGTACTCTCTCTCAAGTAAATGATTGGTTAGCAAAAAAACAAAACAGGGTATTAATTGAGAATAAGAGACTAGGCAAAATGCCATAGGTTGGACAGGCTGCAATTTTGTACATCCTTGGATTACTAAATGTCTGTGTAAAAATGTATAACTGCTTTTATCACATTCTATAGAGATATATTAGAATATCAATGATTGAAGGAAAATACCAATGTCGAGCTAAGTCTAAGATGTTTGATATTCAGAAAGACAGTGATGTTAAGCTCAATTATGTATGTTACATAGTAATAGTATCATAAAGCTTCTCTCCTCGAGGGTTGAGAATGTTGGTTAACAGACCAAAAATTGGAGAAAAAGAAGGGCTACGAGGACAGCCATCATTTTGGCTCTGGCCCTTCAAGATCAGTGAGGACTCAGGACATAAGAGAACCTGTGCTATAATATCCTATAGCTAAGTAGTTTCCCAAATTTTCTGTTCAAGGAGATTATGGGACCTCAGGGGAAAGGGATAGATGAAGTATAGTGTGTCTAGGGAGAGTCAGCTAGGAAGAAAACATTCAGGCTTTCACAGAGAGCAAACTGGTCAAGCAATGGCCGTGACTTGTCCCGATGGCTGACACTGACGACAGTTCTACAAAGCACTGTATATGGTTCCAAAGTTAATCCTGAGGAGATTTGACCTTGGAAAATACAAAAGATGAAAGTTTTGTTAAACAGGTCGTGCTTTGGGCTCAGGAGATAGCTCCATGGCACAAGTGCCTGCCTGGCAAGTGCAAAATCATGAGTTCGAACCCCGGTCCTGAAAAAAAACAGATATCGTGCTTTAACTTGCCCAACAGAAAAGCTTAACTCCGAGGCATAAAACGCAGAGCTAGATTAGTATGATGAGCTGTAAGAGGCTTAAATCAATAGCCTTCAACATTGCCAGTTTCACCGGTAACCCACTGCAATTATGGAACATTGGAATATGTGTATAACTACTTCCTCTTAGTTCAAAGAGGAGAAAATTTTTTCTTTTTTCTTTTTTTGCTTTCTTTCCTTACCAATATCGATTAGAAAATTTAAAGTCAAATTTACATTAAAAAACTAATGGTTTTAGGTACAAGGATGATAGGATACAACTCAATTGACTTTTTCTCCAAGTTGAATCTTTTGCAGAATATGTTTTGTTTCCCTGACCCCCCCCCACCCCACCCCACCCCGCCCCGCCCCTGGTTGGCTCAGCCCACTCTGGGGGCGGGGCTAGCAGGGCATGTGGTGCTGGGGATCAAACCCAGATCCCTACTCACTTGCCTAAGCTTGCCTAAGCAAGAGCTTTAAACTGCTAAGCTATCTCACCAACCCCTAGAATTTGTTTTATTCAGCTCTCCCCCATACGTACTGCAGTTGAGGTAGGGCTTTTAGAGAGTGGGTTTCTTTGAGACAGAGTATTTCCATAGAGCCCAGGCTGGACTTAAACTCACAACAGTCCTCCAGTCTGGGCTACCCAGTGCTGGGAATATAGGCGTGAGCTGCCAGACCAGCTTTTGTTATTGAGATATTTAATGTAAGAATTATGAAATATAATTTCTCTTGAATTATAAGATAAACTTTGAAAAGAAAAGGTGAGCTATGCAGTACAAACCCAATTCAGGCTTTTTTTGTATTATTTGTTTCATTATGTAAACAAGAGTCTTAACAGTTGCTGTTTAATAACCTATGATTTTATAGGTGACTACTAAGGCATCACTAGGATTACTTACATGATTTTTGTTCTTGTAATTTAATTTTGAATGCTTATGCTGCAAATAGTACAACAAATTGCTCTTTTATGATGGTGTAGGTAATCCAACTACAAGAATGGATGATTAAAATCATCAATGATAACACTGCTATATGTGTAGAAGGAAAACTGACGTAAGTGACATTTAAATATTTTTGTATTAAAATTTGAGAAGATTGTGTTTGTGTATAAAAGCTTAGAGGTGACACATGAGAAACAGTATCTTCCTACAAAAGAAGCACCTCATGAGGTGATGAACTACAGGTCAGGTGATTATGTGGGAGCCAGGCATGGGGCACAGGCTTGTAATCTCAGCTACCAGGAGGCTGAGGAAGGAGAATTGCTGCAAGTTCAAGCCAGGCAGAGATATATAATGCGTTTAAGACCAGTCTGAACCAAATAGTGAGAACCTGCCTCAAAAAGACTATGCAGGCCCTCATCATGTGGATGGTAACCAATGTTTTTGTTTTTGTCTGTTTTCTCAAATTATTTTTTAGTAAGTGACAGGCCAAATTTGCATAGTGCTTTTTTTTCTGAGGTGCTAATGTGTGGATTATTTTCTGCTTGATTATATTTATTATGCATTTTAGTCTACATTCTTGCATATGAATGGGAGAATGTGAATGGGGCAACCAGATAAAAACTACTAATGCAATCTGGGCATGGTGGCACATGCCTGTAATCCCAGCACTTGGGAGGCTGAGGCAGGAGAATCGGTGTGAGATCGAGACCAGCCTGGGCTACAAAAGTGAGTGAGCTCCAGGCCAGCCTGAACTGCATAGCGAGACCCTGTCTCAAAAAAAACAAAAAAAAACTACTGATTCAGAAAAGGAGCCGAAATTACTTCAAATTTTTCCACGTCATAAAATTAACACTTGTGGTTCTCCCTAAAACGAGAGCTTCGGCAGGTAGGTGGGCTTTGCTGATCCTGCCACTCCCTCAGCTCACTTTCTATTTTTCTCACTGGTAACACAAATTGGCCAGGAAACAGTGCAAGAAGTCACTGTGTAAGGTACCTAGGGGGAAGCTTTTAGAGTGCGGATGTGTATGAAGTCCGAGAGGTGCCTGTTTCTTCATACATAAAGGCAGGAGGACTGCGCTGAGGGGCCCACGGCTGCTGCTGGCTGCCAGCATCCTGTTCAGGCGCAGGTAACTGCGCACCTTTAGTTTCACCTTTTTTGTTTGTACAGTGAGAGTAATACATGACCTACTGTGTAGGTATTCTTGAGAATTAAGTGACTTTTTTATTTTTATTTTTTTAAGACACAGTCTTCACTATGTAGTTCAGTTTGGCCTTGCAATTGTAGCAACCCTCTTGCTTCAGCCTCAGGGCTGGGATTATAGGCATGTGCCATCACACTGGGAAACACTAGTCAACACTGCTTTTAGAATGTTACTTAACTGTTAAGCAAAATTAGAAAGAATGCAGGAGAATATTGTGTTATAGTGTAATATGCTATGAACTTAGTATAGCATTTAAGCCTGTTTGAATTAGAATTTATTATGTTTGTAAGTATTTATTACTTAATGAATGGTGCTTATCTAATACATCTTTTGTATCCATGCTTAGCTTCATTTAGAGAAATATAGAGTAGATTTATGGATCAGTCATTTGCTACTATGTTGTTCTTTGGGGGTTTTTTGTTTTGTTTTTTCCTAATTTGAGGCCTTAGGCCTCTTTTGCTGCTTTTTTTTTTGGTCTTTCTTTCTTTTAAGGCAGATCCCAAGTTGCCCTTGAATTCACTATGTAGCCCGGACTGGCCTCAGAATTCCTGCAATCTGTCCTGCCTGCCTCAGCCTCCAAATACTGAAATTATAGGCCTGGACCACCACACCTGGCTTCCCTATTTTTATTTTTTTAATGGAAGGTGAAAACATGTGGCAATGTACTGAGGTTAAAAAAAAAAAATCACAAGATTAGATGGAACTAATGTACCTTTCTGAGCCACCCTGGGGAGCAGGCGCCTGCACTCCCTGCTACCTGGAAGGCTACGGTAGGCAGCTACAGAGCTGCCCCCAGCCTGGGCGGAGAGCAAGGCTCCCTTTCTGCAGGAGAACCCGCACAGTGTCGAACCAGAGGTGAGGACCACAAAAGATGTGCCGTCAGTGAACTGCAGCTGCGAGCGCTGCTAGCGCTGAGTGCTTAGGAAAGGCTGCTTCCATGCTCGTGATATATTTTATATTGGAAGCATGGTTTATCACGGTATAGTTTCTCGGCATGAACTCGTAAGTTGAGACCGCCCAAGGTTTTGCATTTGCACTTATAATAATATTGGTGTCACTGTTATAGCTGGAGTGGTTTTTTTGTTGTTGTTGTTGTTTTGTTAAAGCAGAATATATTTATTGGAAGGAAGAAAGCTTCTGTCTGAGAGAGGGACAGAAGAGCAGAAGGGGACCCGAGCGGGTTGCCCCACTACTTTGTATTATATATTTGTACACTGTACCTAGATACGTACCTTGTGATTCCTGGTAAGATGTGAGTAATTTGACCTTCACCAAATTATTTTCACCTTAGAGACATGCCGCACGTATACTGGCACAGTAACGTAATTGTAGAGCGGATTAAGCACAACGAACTTAGGACTTCATCAGGCAACATTTATATATTGAAAGGATTGGTAGACCAGATTTCCATGAAGGAAGCAGGTAAATGAGTATTATCATTATTAATTGATGAATTATTTTAGTTTTTTAATCTTATTTACTTGGTATAGGGTCTCACTCTGCAGCTCAGACTTGTAGTGATGGGACTTGTGATCCTCCTGTCTCACCCTCCCCACCACTGGGATTGCAGGTGTGCACCACCACACCTGGTTACAGTGCCTGGCGCTGTGCACCCCGGATCCAGGGCTCACAGGGCATGCAGTACTGAGGATCAAACCCTGGTCCTTGGTATTTAGCAGGCAGGCACTCAGACCACTGGGCTATCTTCCCAGCTGATAAATTATTTTAATAAGTAAAGCATTTAGCCATGTTTCTAGTAGTACAAAATACAAGTATGTGTGTGTTTGACTTTAATTACAATTTTTTAAATGAATAAATTAAGACAGTTACATGTATAACTCAAGTATTGATCTCTTTGCCCTCATTCCTCTACATCTTTATTAAGTGTTGTCATGAGCAACAAATGGGAGGCTGGGGATCTAGCTCAGTGATACAAGCACCTGCCTGGCAAGTACAAGGTCCTGAGTTTGATTCCCAGTACCAAAAAAAGAAAAACCAAGTGGATTACTCTCTGTATAAAGAATTACTTTATAAGAATATAATTTAACATCCTAGTTCCTGTCTATTGAACCTAGCTGGCACAACCTCAGTGTTGGTAAACTAGTTTCCTACATATGCATTGTGCATAACTGAATGTAGTCTACTGCAAACTTAGAACCACCAGTGACGAGGCCCTTAGTGGTCCCTTGGTGCAGTTTGGCACCCCACTGTGTTTTCCTGTGATGTGCTTACTCCTGTCCTCCCTGATGACTTTGGAAGTGTCTACTGTCTCTTCCCTAATATTTTCTCAGGTACAAGGAGAGGTGATAAGGACTGAACGGTAGGAACAGCCAGAAGAGAGTGTCTCTTACATCGACTCGTCCACTCACACCATGCCTGCTTTTGTTATGGCTGTACTATCTGTATTCCTGTGTGTCAGCCTCTCCATTTGTACATTGCTTCCTGTTTTTCTTTTATTCAAGGTCATCACTCCAGTAATTTTCTGTTTCAAAAACTTTTATCCATACTTCCAGCCACTGCTCTCATGTACAGCAGAACTCAGAAGATTTATCTTACTCCTACCTGATTTCTCTTAAATTCTTCTTGATGATTTTACTCTTTGGTCATACTTTATCCCCCACTTCTCATGAAAAGAACCTGTATCCAAGTTCCCTGGGGTTCAACACTGGACATTTACAGAATTAATCTATGTACCTCCTTAAAACACCTAATTTTCCATTTACTCATTTGACATCTCCACCAGAATGTCTATAATATCCGATATATATAATGCCTGATCTCCCTTCAATCTGCTTGGCCTAATCTCCTCACCAGTTTCCCCCGTCTTCTAGTGGCTAGCTAAAATCCTTGGAGGTATTTTTCAAGCCTTAATTGCTCTTGTACAGTCCAGACCTCTGTGGTTCTCAGTGGTCCATCTAGCAAATAAAAGTAAAATCTGAAGGGTACAGTAGACACTGAAAAGGGAATGAATCTGTCCAAAATGAAGGAATTACTGAGATGAGAAGGACAGGAGATGGAGGGAGGGAGAGAAAGAGGTATTTCTACGTTTATATGCAGGATAACTCGGACAGTTGTACTGTGGATTTCTACTGGTCTATGGAAAGGAGTAGTTAATGCTTAAATTTTTCATTTTTCTTTCCTCTTTCTTAATTTCTTACAGCTTTTTTTCTTTTAAAGACAACACTAAGCACTACAGCAAATACTGTTGAATTCATATTTTTAATGAAAGTTTGTATCTATGTTTTTATCACTATTTTGTATTCTCTTTTAAGACGCTGTTTACATTTACATTATTTAAATTATATAGTATTTTATTTCTGTTTTTAATAAAAGACTTGGCTTTTTTTTTTTTTTTCCTCGATCTTTTTGAGACAGGGCCTTATTATGCAGTTCAGGCTGACCTTAAGCTCACTTTTGTAGCCCGGACTGGTCTTGAACTCACACCAATCCTCCTGCCTCAGCCTCCCAAATGCTGGGATTCCAGGTGTACGCCATCATACCCAGTCCTACTTCGCTTTTTTAACGTAGTAGAAAACAAATTCTGTATAGGCAGGGATCTTTAATTTGTTAATTGCTAAATTCTGAGTATCTATGACAGTGCCTGATACAGTACATAAGAAATATATAAATATATTTTATATTCGTGATTCATGAATTAATGATATCTTTAAAAATTAGGCTTTCAAATTTTTTTGTTTGTCATTAACTAGGTTATCCATATTATCTCACAAGAAAATTTATGTTTGGATTTCCAAAAAATTGGGAAATTTACATTGCCGATTTTCTGAAACAATTAAGGTAAAGTGTTTTTAAGTTTTTAAAAATTTTATAGTATTACTGACATTGAATTAAAAAATATCTACTTTAGACACAAAGTATTATGAACCTTTATAAACATATATTCATGTGAACAGTATAAAATGCTTTCAGTTTGTTTTGGGAGGGGAATGTAAGTTTCAAAGTTCTCTCTGATCTTAGAAGAATTCAGAAACAAGGCCACTTCACTAGAATTTTTGTCCTGTTAAGTAAATCTAAATGGAAAATAAAACTTCTGGAGTATTTCAAGGCATTTCCTTCAGTCACTTGTTGGGCACGATGTAGCAGTCAGTCTTAGGCTGAGGTTCTTGCGAGTTTTTTTGTTTTTTTTCATTCTTATTAGCTATTGTCTGCTACTTTGCAGACTCCATGATTGGCACTGGGAAGGTAATTCGATTAATTCTTGTCTTTTGGAAGTTGATAGCTGATGCAGAGCTTAAGTTAATCACAGTATAAATAACTTGGGGCCAGCAAGATAGCTCAGCAATCTATAAAGCGCCTGCTTAGGCAACCGCAGGGACCACAGTTCAATCCCTGGCACCACATGCTGCACCAGCCATGGTTGCAGCTGGCCATAATATAATATAATATAATATAATATAATATAATATAATATAATATAATATATAATAAAATATAATATATAATATAATATAATATTATATTATATAAATAAAAGAGGGCGCTGGCAGTTTTTTTTCTGTAAAGGGCCAGATTGTATTCTGTGGACATGTTGCATGCCTTCCAGCCACTCCTGCCTTTATAGCAGCAAAGTAGCTCTAAGCAGTATGTAAATGAGCAGGCCTGGCTATGTTTTAGTAAACTTTAATTTACAGAAGTTGGCAACTAGCAGCATTTGCCCTCTAGTTTTCTTATAATATCAGCTTAAGTAGAAACTGTAAGAAAATGGAAGTATTTAGGAGGTTGTCCTTGAGTTTTGTGGGGAGTAGGGGATGGAAAGCTCAAAGGATTAAAAATACATTAAAGATACTCCATGGGGGTCAGGGAGACAGCTCAGTAGGATAAGCGCTTGCCTGGCAAGTGCAAGGGCCTGAGTTCAATCCCCGGTACCGCCAAAAAACAAAAGATACTCTGGCCTAGGAGGCAAAAGGCTTTATGTGGGGACTTTCATTTCTTTCTTCATGTGTAATATTAGAGAAAAATAATGTTTCTGAATATCATTATCAGATGATTTTTTCCTTAGGGCTGATGAAGGGAAAAGGAAAAAGGCCAGAGAAAAACAGAAAACCACAAGGTCTGTTTCTAACTTAGCAAAGTCAGTGAAAAACAATGGGGAAAATCAAACAGATGACCTCCAAACGACCGGCGCCACTTCTGACCACGATTGCGATAACCTTGGTATGTTTGCCTTTGTTTCTCTTGGGGCACAGCGATACATTCTGACAGAAGCTCTACACTGTGTATTGTATACAGGGTGCTGTGTTCTTTGGAGTATGCTGCCCTGAAATTACTCTTTTTTTTTTTTTTTTTTTCTTTCAAGATGGTATGATGACACACCTTTCATTGCAGCACGCTGGAAGGCTGAGGCAGTTGGATTGCAAGATCAAGCCCAGCCTGGGGAATTTAGTGACTTAGAAATGAAAAATAAGAAAGGTTCTGGGAATGTAGCTCAGTATAAAAGCCCTAGATTCAGTCTACTACCACACACCAAAAACCTCCAGCGTTTTTCACTACTGAAGTGACTGTGATGCAGACAGGCCACAGTCTACCCCCCAAATCTGTAGTAAAAACCTACAAATTATTATACTAAATTTTTTTCCTCCTAATAGTAAAAAGCCTGTTTTCAAGGAGGAAACGCACGTTTCATCAACTGCCCATTGCTGTAAAGGGGGCTGGCAGACCTGTTCTGGGTCAGTTCTTTGCCAGCACTGTAATCTGCCTCATATGCCACACTTCTCCACAAGATATCTCAACATTCATTTACAGCCATTTCTAAATAATATGGATGAGTGAAAATTATTAAAACTCATTATATACATCTCTTTAAATTTTACCTTGTGCTTGTAAACTACAAACTGTGAAACTTCTTAACAAATTAATTCTTGATTACACTTGCCTAACATAAGAACCTGGCTTTAAGCCCTGGTAACACACATGTATGCACACATGCACGCACGCACTCACACATACACAAGGTACTGTATTGGACATAAATGTACCTGTACCTCATTCTGACCACTGCCTCTTACTGAATTCACTTCTTGAAATTTAGCTTATCCTTTCAGATACAGAGAAAGGGAGAACTTAACATGCAGGTAGCGGCTTACCCAGAGCTGGCAAAAATTCACTTAGCATAGCTTCACTCCCTTCTCAGCCCTTTGTTATCAGAAGTCACCTAGCTGGACACAGTGGTACAGGCTTGTAGTCCTAGCACTCGACAAGGGACAGGAACATTGTAAGTGCCAGCCTGGCCTGAGCAGCTTAGCGACCTAACAAACACCATCTTAAAGGAAAAGAGTTGAGGATACAGCTTAGTGCAAAGGCCCTGCATTCAGTCCCTAGTACTAAAACCATAAAAACTCACCTATTTCCCCTAAATAAGGTGTACTACTAACTGTCACCGCTAGACTATTTGAGTATTTTGGAGTCCTGGAACTACAGGACTTGCTATTGACTGCTTTACTCCTAAATCAAAAAGATCCTCTGAGCTGGGCATGGTGGCGCACCCCTGTAATCCCAGCACTTGGGAGGCTAAGGCGGGAGGATCAGTGCAAGTTCGAGATTAGCTTGGGCTACAAAAGTAAGCTCAAGGCCAGCCTGAGCTGCATAGTAACACCCTGTCTCAAAAAGACAAAAAAAAAAAAAAATCCTCTGTAGTGTCTCTACTTACTATTTGTTGATCTTCTTGTGATGAGATCTTTGCCATTTCCTAGCAGTACAGTTTTGGAATTCATTTGAATTTATAAATTTGGTAATCATTCAGTTTTAAAGTTCCTTCTCCATACTGATTTCCATAATGGTAGGAATTCCTCAAAAAACTAAAAATAGAGCTCCATTCACCCAGCTACTACTCGTCTACATATATTCCTAGAAGAGCTGAAGATACTGTATTATACTGATGCACGCATCCATGTTTATAGCAACCCAGTAGCTAAATCTTGGAAGCAGCCTTATGTCCATCAGCAAATGAATAGATAAACAAAATGTGGCATGTATGCACAGTGGAGTACTGCTCTCCTGTTAAGGTTAATTTGAATCATTCATAGGAAAATGAATATACCCTGAAAATAAAGGTAAGTGAAATAAATCATACAAGTTTAAATACTGTATGATTTCTCATATGATAAGTATAAATAAAAAGCAAAATAAAATATAAAGGTAAAACAAAGAGATCTACTGCAAATGGAGAGATGAGATGAGATGAGTGGAAGGAGTGAGAAAGGGTGTAAAAGAACATACAGCTAAATCAATATGCTGAGCTGTAAAAGGCAAATCAACAGCTTCCATCATTGCCAGTTTTGCCAATAACCCACTGCAGTTATGGAACATTGGATTATGTATACAACTGCTTTCTCTTAGTTCAATGAGAATTTTTTTTTTCGTGCCAATAATGATTAGAAAAATTATCATGTCTATACCCTGTGGCCTGTATAACTACTAGGACAACAATATGCATTGTATCAAATACTAGAAATGTACTACTAGTGTGTTTTGAAACTGTCACATTGTTATTTCTTATTAAATGCAATAAAAAAATAAATAAATAAAATAAAAATAAAACATACAGAACAAGGATGTAAAAGAAGGAGGTGCCGTGCACATGTACC